>JAQQSZ010013333.1:0-11781 GCA_028646595.1 Phalanger gymnotis | reverse complement strand
TGTTCTAACTATCCACACTTGACTCTTGTCTATGCCCTCCCATAAGTTTGCCACAAGAAGTCCACCAGACATAGTAGGACCTTGTTTTCTTTCTCTTCAAATCAAGATGAGCATATTTGTAAAGCACTTAGCCCAGTGCATGGCATGTAGTAGATTCTTAATAAGTGTTGATTCCCTTCTTTCATTCCTTCCTTCTTTTTTTTTCTTCTTGAGATTGTGAGGCTACCAGTGGAACTCATGGGCTGGTCATTGGATATATCTGGCTTTTGCCACATGACTGGTCTATCTTCTTCAATTAGACTTCTTTTTAATGTCATCCTTTGCTCTGGTTGTTCATAGTTCCTTTTTTGTCATCTATTGCAATCTGCTTGCACCTACCATATGCCTCTCCAATGCCCTCTATACAACTGCATGGTTATGTTGCTGGTTAAGCAGGAAAAAGGCGCTATCTAGAGAATCCTGATGAAATAATAGGAATAGAGAAGAAAGTCTACCTCTCAGTTTGGTTAACACGGGGATCAATTGCTTCAGGAAGTCAAATTTTCACATCATCTTTCAGATTATATTCCTTTTACAATCCAATGCATTTGGACATTCACCTGAGTAGAACTCAAATTCTTGTTATAGTGAATTTGTTATTCTAGTACTAGCATCCAAATAAGCTGAATATTTAAAATCTAAAGATATAAATAGAAACAAAATCAATATTAGAACTTCACAAAATTAAGAACATCCGTAAATGCATCAGCCTATAAGTAAATAAATGAGGCTAAAACTAGGTATCATGTGTAATAAAGCACAAAGAATGAATTTCTCTCATAATCAAATGCACCATCTCATTCAAGGTTCACTTACAGTCACATCTATATAAACAAGGCCAAATCTTATGTTATAGTAAGAAACACAGACCACAGGATCATAGATTTAGAGCTGGAAGTTATCTTAAAAGTCATCTAGTCCAACCCCTTCATTTTACAAATAAAAGAAACTGAGGCTCAGAGACATTAAGTGATTCACCCCGGGTCTCACAAATAGATTCATCTGCTAGTTTCCCTGAAGGTTCTTTATGGCAGGAAACAGGACAGAACAGGTCCATGGCTCTCCTGCCTTTAGAATAAGTCTACCTATAGCAACGTAGTTGATGTTTTCAGCCCAGTTCAGGTCAGTTGTCATTGTGTAGAACCAATCTCTGGCAACATCTACAGGCACTGTTCAAATTATGTCAGCTGGCCACTATGTTTCTAATCAAAAAGAAGAATTGGGAGGACACATGCCACCAGGATGTGGGTCCTCAATATGATGCTTTGTATGGAGCATGTGTAGACATAGCTCATGTCTATCTGATAGCATAACTACTTAACTTTTATTAAAAGCTTTTCTGAAGTCAAAATAATTTGAATCTGGGTAGAGCTTTGTTGGAAGAATGATTTTACAAATCCCAAAGAGTTCTAATTGTGAGTGCTTTAAAACCTGAATTGTGCGTGTGTATTTTGCCACTTACAATGAAAAGGACTTTGAAGAAAGTAATGACCAGAATTCCACTGAATTAAGATTCTGCCATAAGGGTTTTATAACATTTACAAAAGTTTTATAATGAAACATTTGTGCATTCTAAGTATTTTTTAAACAGAATCAATTGTGGGAATGGGAACACTACACTGTAGAACCCCTTACTGAATTCTTGTTTAATCATTTGTCCTCTTAAAGGGGTTGTATGTTAGAAAAACTGGGTGACCCCAGCATGACATTTCCACTTATGTTTCTCCCAAATAATTAAATCATGAACTCAAATCATATAGAGGGAACAATTTTCTTGATGACTGTTTTAGTTTCTCCAATTGCTTCTCATTAAAAAGAAATAAAATATCATTTCTAACTCTATTCCAATATGTCTAATAATATGGTAAATTCAAATATTTGTTTTGGCTTTTTATATAGCATCATTTTAAAAAATACTAATTTCATCCATATCACCTTATATGCTATCCTTTCCCATGTGGGGCCCTCCAGAAAATCCATCCCAGTAAATCTGAAGTGAGTCTTTATTAAGCATCTACTACCTGCCAGGCACTGTCCTAAGAACTAAGGTTATAAAGAAAGGGGGTGGAGAAGTCCCTAATCTCAAGGAACTCACAGTCGAATGGAGGAGACAACATGAAAGCAACTATGCACAAACAAGATGTGTGTGTGTGTGTGTTTGTATGTGTGTGTATGTGATGATAAATAGGAGATAATCAACTGTGGACTCCAAAATTATCCAATCTGCAAGAAAAACCACTGAGGCAGAGCTCTGAGCCATTAACCATTTATTAAAGGGACCAGATCCCCAAGGGATGAATGAGACCTCAGATCTTCCTCATGATCTGAGATGCCCCCTGGTCCCAAGGCCTTACTTTTATAGGGCTTGATACCCAGACACTCAGCAGAGGCAAAATAAAATTCAGAGTCTCATTGGTTGATAGACCATGCTTTTGACCTTCTAAGAGAGCCAGAAATGAAGTAATCAGCATGGGTGGTCACAGGATGGGCAAGGCAAAGGTTATATCCACTGACTAGGTGATCATAAGATGATCCCCTGCACATGTTGAGCAAGGGAGAGCAAGAGAGAGTACCAGAAGTAAAAAAATAAGTTGGGGGGCTTTCCACATCATGTCAAGACATTCTACCCACACTGGGTTTGGGCATTAACATTCTTGTGGTTAGGTAAGTGAACTTCATAACTGGTAAATAAGTGGTGAATAGTGAATTCATATGTTTTAAAATTTGAGGCTCACTAGTATCCCTATATGGTATATAATTATCTCTCTCATTATTCTTATATGATATGCATAAAATATGCATTAATATATTTTTATATTAATATCAATTGACTAAGCTGCCTAAATATATGTTACTGGATGAGTATATCACTAATAACTGCTAACAATCATTACCCCTACGGAATCATGCTGAACTGATTAATACCAATTGGAGCAAAGTAGGGGTCTAATTAAAATCATCTTTGTTACATCAGATGGAAGGCACTACTATTAAGAGGAATTGGGAAAGGCTTCTTATAGAAGATAGGAATTTAGCTGGTACTTGAAGGAAGCCAAGGAGGGAAGAAAATAGAAATGAAAAGAAAGAGAATTCCTGGCACAGGGGACAGCCAGCAAAAAAAATGCATGAAGCCAGTAGATAGAGCACCTACTGTGAAGGAAGACCAGTGACGAGGAAGAGTGCCACTGGATAAAGAGTATCTGGCAGTAAAGTCAAGAAGACTGGAAAGGTAGGAGGGGCCAGATTACAAGAGGTTCCAAGTATTCGGTGGGTCTGCATCCACTAAAAACCATAGCTCACAAGCCAGCAATGTGGTTATTTTTACCAGTTCTCCAAAAGACATAATCAATTCAGAACAAAAGCAATTAATAAAAAATATAAAAAGAAAAGTAGCAGTAATACATGTCTTTCATTAACCTGGGACACACTGTCCCATAAGTACACTGTGAAAAGGATAGACACACATAAAAAAGGGTAGACAAATAGAGAACACACATAAAGGGGCACAAAGAGAACATACGTGGCAAGAATTGTACATGGAAGGGCACACATGAATGTTCAGTGATGGAATGTTGACTTGGAAAAACAAGTAATATTCAAATTTCATTGTAAACATGACCCATATGTAAACATTTTTCAAACAAATAAGAAATTAGACTTCTAAATCTGATTGTTCATAGTAGTCACTCTTCTGTGCCCCTCCCCTATCACACTAGGCAAATACTATCATAAATTTAAAACTCAAAGAGACTTTAGGGATCAGCTCATCTAATGTGTGCACTTAACTCAATAATTCATTAAGTGCTTAAATAATTTGTTAATCACTCAATAAATCTGTTTTAATTTGATTGAATTAAACTTTGATGCTTAAACTCATAACATTGGATAGCAAATACAAATTTCACTTGCAAAAAAATTCTTGTAATTTAAGGCAGTATATAGCATTATTGTAGGGATAAAGAACATATAAATGTCCTATAAATAAGCTTGCACATACATACAGTAGCTAACATTCCAACCTGTGCGTCTGAATATTATGAAAGTATTTTTCTTAGTAAAATGTTTCTGCTGTAAAGGATGGGTTGGGTGAATAAAATAAAAGGCATGGGGTAGTTTAAAATAGGGCAGGGTCTACACTTGGTACAGAATCATGTGTGTGTCTGTAATAAGAACAATCATAATAACTAGCATTTATATTGTTCCTAAAGTTTTACAAAATTCCTTACTAGTACAGAAAGAATTTTCCACATAGCCAGGTAATAAGTGACAATGGTAGGAGTAATAATAATATTTAATGGGTCAGATTATTCAAAGCCTAAGTAATTTCTATTTCTTTGGTCATTGTTTCATACAGCTGAAAGGGATGTTAGAGGTCATTTTATCGAATCCCCTCATTTTGCTGAGGAAATTGAAGTCAGAGAGAGTAGGTGATTTGACTATGGTTGCACATAAAAATAGAGCATCAGAGGTAAGATTTGAAGCCAGGACCTCTGACTCCAGAGCCAATGTTTGAAAGGTGAATTTAAAAAGCAAAATGAAAACAAGTCTCCAGGCAACAGAACTGATCCTACATCTTCAGCAGTTGAGAAGTCCCAGGGAAATCAATGATGCTATGTAGCTCTGTGCTCTCAGGGTTCAGTGACAGAAATCTGAGATGGACGTAAGCCCCTAACAGAGGAAATTAAGTTGGCACGTTTTAAAAATGATATATTAATTGGAAGAAAGAAGAAAGCTCTTGAAATTGCCCAGTTTGTTATATTTTCCATTGAGCAAAAACATGAGAAAGATAGCAAAACAATGCCTGTTCCCACAAGTGGCCTTTGGGGACAGAGTCTATTTAATCATTATAAAAAGCCTACTGGCACATTATCAAGGAAGATAGAAGTTATAAAGTTTTGGACAAAAAAATTGCTGGTATGATTATATTTCAATTATTGGCAAGGTAGAGATATTTTCTCTCAAAATCATGTTTTTTTGTTGTCTCTTCATCAGTAAAATTAGACATACGTCACAGGCTGCCCAAGGATTCGGACATAGGCATTTCAACTTTCTGAGTGAGATTTCCAAGATGATCCAAAGTAAATGTGCTGGTCATTAGACATGGCCTTGAACCTGTCATCGTTCCAAGGCTAATGAAGCCCCAACTTGTCATCTGACGCTGTCATGATAAGCTTACTACTGATTTGCCTATGGAAATTGATCTAAGCATATCAACGAAAAATTGATAAATGGAATCTATTTGGAGAACAGGAAACTCAGAGAAAGGGAACTGTCAGAGGTTTGTTTGGAGTAAAAAGGAAGACTAGGTACAAGGAGTGTGCTTGTAAATGTTTAACAACTGGCATTCCAAAAAAGCGAAAAACAAAAACATGTACACACCACACACTTTCAAGTTTATTCTGTGTTATTACCATTTTTCCAACACTTTCTTCATTCTCTAGATAATCAACATAACAATAAATCAAGCTTTGATTTATAGAATTTACCAATTTCCAAGGAATAAAGACTCATACCAAACATTTTACAACCACCTCTCCTGAGGTAGTTTAATTTGACTCTCTAGCACATCTCTGCCAAGGACTAATGAGTTCACATTATAAAAGTTCAAACTAATTACTATAGCACAAATGACCCTGGCTTCTACCACCTGAAGGCCAAGTATGTGAGATGTCACCATTTCTTCCTCCCAGGAGTCTCTGCTATATCTAAGGGTTTTTGGAGGGGGTAGAGGGGTATAAGTTGTCTGTCATTGTCTCCAGTCCTCATGGATAGTATTCTCCCAAGTGTAGAGGATATATACCCCAGGTACCCCAGTTTCATTTTGCTGCTAATAATCTGATTATCTTTATATAGAAATATTTACTTCAGAAAGAATGATCACAAATATACAAACTAACTCCAGCAAAATCATCCTGTCCCCTTTCACCTCAGTCCCTGGAAAAAGGAAGAGAAGAGAATTAGGTTCATAGGTTCACTCAGTTCCTGAAAAGCATAATCCCAGTCCCAAATCCAAAAACCCCACTTGGGTTCAAGTCTCAAGTACCCTAGGTTCTCAGGGCTTCCATGCCTTGGCTGGTTGCATTAACCCACCTCCAAACCTAACTCTAAGGTCATCATGACAAATTCCTGGACCCCATTGAGACCACCTCTGACACATTACGACTGAGGAGGACAAACAATACAGATGAGAAACAAGCACACACACCTTTCCCTATCTGAAGCCCATTTCTCAGAGCTGAAGTCAAAGAGAGGAAACAGTGGTGCTCAATGCTGTGGGTGAACTGTGATCTTCATTCTTTGGACATAGCACATACAATTCACTGAAAAGAGTGCATCATCTCCATCTCCTGGTTTTCCTTTATTCTCTTAAGACTCAGACCAAATTTTATCTTCTACAGGGGACCGTTTCTAAATGCTAGTACCTTTCCTCTGAGATTACTTCCACTTACCCTATATTTTCAGTCATTTTTCAGCCGTATCTGACTCTTTGTGACCCCATTCAGGTTTTCTTGGCAAAGATATGGAGTGATTCGCCATTTCTTTCTCCAGCTCATTTTACATATGAGGAAACTAAGGCCAACAGAGTTAACTGACTCTCCCAGGGTCACAATGTCTGAGGCTTCATTTGAACTCAGAAAGATGTCTTCCTGACCACAGGCACAGCCCTCTACCCACTGTGTCATCTAGCTGTCCTAATCCTGTAGCTTTTGCATATAATTGTTTTCATGTTGTCTCCCATATTAGACTGTGAGATCCATGAGTATAGGGATTTTCCTTGTATCCCAGTACTTAACACAGTGCTTTATATATAGTAAGTACTTAATTAATGCTTATTGACTTGACTTGGCTTGGAGTATCTCCTCATGTCCACATACCAGAATCCTAATTTTTTTCCTCAAAGCCCAGTACCTCGGACAGTGCCTTGTAAATAGAAGGCATTTAATAAAGTTCGATGAAACTGAATTGAAATCTAATTAGATTGGACTTCTGGTTGCGGGGAGGCTTCTATGTACCTCAGCAATATATTAATTATCAATTCAAGAGAGGAAAAGAGAAATCTGCCCTAAATAAATTAGGCCTCCTTCAGGAACCAAGGGAGTTAAGGAATAGACATTGTTTTTAAGCCTTAGGTTCTGAAGCTCATTAGCACTAAAATGAAAAATGACTAATATCAGATCAGTCTCTTAGCCAACAGGGAAAAGGGAGAAAGAGTATAAAACACTGGTGGTCCAAAGAAGATTAACAATTACTCACAGATGCAACCATATTGCTGAACTGGGTCCCAATCCTCTCTGATTCTCTTTTTGAAGGTGTACCCTGTCTAACTCAGTTATTTGAAAATACAGAAAAAAATATGTCTTACTATATTGTATGAATAATTTCATCATAAAATATATGGGACAGAACAACAGGATATGGGCTATGGCTGCAAGTCACTTATGCTGTCCTTGTCCCCGTCACCACCACGGTCTTATGCTATGTGTTCTTAGATGGCAACCAGCCAGAGGCAGATGGTGGGGGAAGGGGAAAAGGAACAATGATGAGAAAGAACTCTTGTTCCAAGTTTCTCCAAGACCAAATGGGGCACTGGAGTGGGAAAGTACAAGGAATGGAAGTAACTTCCAAACTCTACAATTCTTCCATTGACTTTTCTGTTTAATTAGTAGCTCTCCCAAGGCCTGGCTTACTAGGAGAACCCCTCTTTCCATGCAGCAGGATACTCTGTCCTCTCACAGCTCAGGAAGCAGAATGGGCAGCTCTTGAAACACAGGACCTAAAGGGGAAAGGACTTAGTTGTACAAAAATATTTATAGCAGCTCTTTTAGTAGTGGCTAAGAATTGGATATCAAAGGGATGCCCTTCAATTAGGGAATGGTTAAACAAGCTGTGGCATATGATTATAATGGAATATTATTGTGCTATAAAAAATGACAAGCAAAATGATTTCAGAAAAATCTAGAAAGACTTACATGAACTGACACATAGTGAAGTCAACAGAACCAGGAGAACATTGTACACAGTAACTGCAACATGGTTCAAGGAAGATCTGTGAATGACTTCACTATTCTCAGCAATACGATGATCTAAGACAATCCCAAAGGACTAATGATGAAGCATACAATCCACCTCCAGAGAAAAAACTAATAGTGATTGAATACAAATTGAAGCTGCTATTTTCACTTTCTTTCATTCTTTTTTTTTATTCAAGACTTCTTGTACAAAATGACTAATATGTAAATGTTATACATAATTGCACATATATAACCTATGTGATCGCTTACAATGGGTGGGGGGGAAGGAAGGAAGAGAGGTAAGGAAGGGAGAGAGGGAGGGATAGAATTTGGTACTCAAAACTTTAAATAAAAAATTTTTTAATGGAACAAAAAAAGAAGCACAGGATGCTCTGGGAACAAGAAAAAGACTAAATTTGCCACCCCAGTGGTTCCAGGGGAAATCCTTCATAATGAAATAGACCTAGAAAGGAAATGCATTTTCTGTTCTTTCCTCTACTTACCCTCACTAGTCCACTCATGCATAAATGCACACATATGTGCAAACACATGTGCACAGCCCTGTCTTTAATTGCTAGAATTGCTCTTAGGCTTCTCGTTTTACAGCCACATCATCTCTCTAAGGCAGGAGTTCTTAACCTGAGGCCCACAGATCCTGAGGGCATCTGGGGATAGATTTCAGGAAATCCATAAGCTATATCCATGAAATACTTTGATAACTGGATTTTATGTTTTGCACTTAAAAACATTATTCTGAGAAGAGGCCATAGATATTACCATATTAACAAAGGGGTCCATGAAACAAAAAAGGCAAAGAAGCCCTGCCTTCAGAGATCTGACTTTTCCACTTTTTCTATTGACCAGGCAGTGAAGACTCACTGCTAAATTAAGATTAGTTATTCATCAGTATTCAGTGTGGCTCCACACTAATACCTAGCATTTATGTAGCATTTATGTAGTAGGGAATGGTTAAACAAGCTGTGGCATATGATTATAATGGAATATTATTGTGCTGTAAAAAATGACAAGCAAGATGATTTCAGAAAAAATCTAGAAAGACTTACATGAACTGACACATAGTGAAGTCAACAGAACCAGGAGAACATTGTACACAGTAATTGCAATATGATTCAAGGAAGATCTGTGAATGACTTCACTATTCTCAACAATACAATGATCTAAGACAATCCCAAAGGACTAATGATGAGGCATACGATCCGCCTTTGCAAAGCCCTCTACAAATATTATATCATTTGGTACTCTCAACAACCCTGGGAGGTAAGTACTATTATTATCCCCATTATATAGAAGAAGAAAATGAGGCAGACAGAGGTTAAATGATGTGCCCAGGAACATGCATTCTAATAAGTGTCTGAGGTTAGATTTTAATTGGGCTCTTTTTTATTTCAGTCATCTATGCACTGTGCCCCCTAACTATTCAATACTAGCTGTTGCTTGTTATTGTTGTTGTTGGTGGTGGTGGTTGCTACAATTATTATTAACCTCTAAAGGAAGGGAATTCCCTGACCATTGTAAAGAATACAGAAAGATGCGGCTGGCAGTACCAAAGGTAGACTTCACTTTCTTCCCAATTTGCTGAGAATTATTCCATTTATCTCCAGTTATGATATTATACTTCTATGTGTCTTAGAATTCCTAGGCTAACATAGTAAGTAGGTGGTTACTCAGAATTTATTCATTCATTCATTCATTTATCAAATGTTGAATGAACTGTGTATTTCCTGTGAGTCTCTGTGCCAGTACTAAGTCCTAGACCTCATGGAGATTGTAGTCTTATAGAGAAGATTATATCTGAATATGGACAAGCCACAACTTCTCTGAGCCTTAGTTTAAGCATCTGCAAAATGGGAACATAACCCTGCACTACCTACCATGTAAGGCTGTTAGGAGCACAATGCTTTATAAACTTCAAGAATTAAATAAATGCAGGTTACTATCTATAACATAAAGTAGAGTGTGTGTTTCAGTAAGGAGAGCCCTGAATTTCAAATCAAAAGACCTAGGTTTGTAGTCCCATGCTGACATTCCCTAGACAACCTTGGGTAACTTACTTCTCTTCTGAGTACCTAAGCTCACTCATCCCAAAAATGGGGGTGGGGGAGTGGATGACATAGAATATCAGATAACAGCATATGAAGTTAAAAGAGACCTCACATCGTGTAGTTCAACCTCCTTATTTCACAGGTAAAAAAACAGAGACGCAGAGAAATCAGATTGCTTATTCAAGATCACACAAGGTAGTAAAGGGCAGGGCAGGGATACACACAAGAATTTTCAGGCTTTGAATCCAAGGCTTGTTCTCTGTTCTACACTGTTGCCATAGTTTCCTTTACCTCTAAATCCTACGCTCTTGTGTAAGCAAATCAAATAAAAGCTGTGCTTGGAGGCATTGTACATCCTGCTGAGCCCCACGTATGGTCACTACGGTGGGAACGCTCCTTAGGGGTCCTGCTCCAAATCACAAAAATCCTTTTTGGAGTTCCGCTAGTGACATCTGGCTATACTCAGTCTTAGCAAGCGTTTCTCTCTGTGATACTCACTTCCCATATTTCCTCATGTGACTTTGTTGGCAGGCGCACCGGAAGTACGGCATCCCAGCATGAAACACAGGCAATTTCTTCAGATCACTCTTATTGTTGCTCATTCTTCATTCTCTAAGAGGACCGGTGCTATCAGCAGGGTGATGTCTTGCCTTGCAAGTGAATTGGATTTAAATGAAACAGAGCTGGGCACAGTCATCAGCCCCATTGTCTCCTCCAGAGACATCGGAGTCCAGTGGCAGGATAATAGGTCAGGAGGACTGTCAATGGCCCAGGATGCAATGGGAGACCTCGGCCTTGGCTAAGGTCTTTCCCAGGTGTGTTTGCTTGAGGCAATAAGCATTTAGTAGCTAAACTCTAAGTAAGAGTTGAGGTAAAAGATGATCTACTTGGCCATCAAAAGAGAATCAGTCAAGCAAGGGAAGACCCTCAAAGTTTCTGCAGAGATTATTCTATACTTCGAGCAACTCTGGCCCCAAGGTAAACAAGGAAAATGGTGAGTGTTACAGAATTAGTAACTGGTGAGGCTGGTTTAGATCTTTCAACAGCTGCAGTCCTTGCTGTCTTTTCTATTAAACGTGATACATTTTTTTATGTGAATAAACTATTGTTCAGCTTGGTCTCGGGGGGCAGAGCCAAGATGGCAGCTGAAAACCAGGGACTTGCCTAAAGCTCTTCCCCAGGACCCTCTAAACACCTATAAAAATGGCTCTGAACAAATTCTAGAACTGCAGAACCCATGAAATAGCAGAGAGAAGCAGGGCTCCAGCCCAGGACGGCCTGGATGGTCACTGGGTAAGGTCTATCACACAGAGCTGGGAGCAGAGCCCAACGTGGGCCAGGCCTAGACCAACCAGACCCGGGAGCCAGGTGGAACAGGCCATAGTGCCCTGAATCACTGAGCTGTGGCAGTTACCAGACTTCTCAACCCACAAACACCAAAAGCAACAGAGAAGGTTAGTGGGGGAAACTGCAGGGACAGAGTGAAAAGAGGTCATGGTGGGCCACTGCCCCAGGAGCGGCAGAAGTGGTGCAGCTCTGAGGCTGCTTACAGAGCTACAGCTGCAGTTGCTTCAAGCACTAGGCCCACCTGGTGGGAGGAATTAAGTGGCAGATCAGAGCAAGAGTGCAGAGTCTGCTTAGATCTGAGTCACAGTCCAGGTTGGTGG
>JAQQSZ010013332.1:0-11781 GCA_028646595.1 Phalanger gymnotis | reverse complement strand
CTTATATGTCATTATGCCTTTGCAGCTTAGCTCAGTATAACTGAATTGCATAAGCCTCTTTTAAAAATAAGTAGATCTTTCTCAAAACATAGATTAGACTAATTCTTGAGCTCCCTGTCTCAAGAAATATGTCTTTATAACACTGTTGTCATTGTATAAATTGTTCCTCTAGTTTTGGTCACTTAACTCTGCAAATGTTTCATAGAGGACTTCTCAGTTTCCTTTGAAACTAAACATTTCTTAATTTCTAATGTTGTAATAACATTCCAGCAAAATTTTTACGGCATAATTTGTTTAGCCATTCCCCAGGTAGTAGGCACCCTGCCTTAATTTTCAGGCTTTTGCTACTACAGAAGAGTTCTTATAAATGTTTTTGTACATATGGGTTATTTTGTTTCTTCTTTAATCTCTGGTGTATAGGCCTAATAGTGGCAGTACCAGGTATAAGGATATGAACAATTTATTGACTTTTGTGAAAGATCTCTAAATTGCTTTCCATGATGGCTGGGCCAATTCACAGCTCCACCAACAATGTGCCTTTTTTCCTATGGTCCTTCCAATGTCTGTCATTTTCCTTTTCTGCCATTTTTGCCAATTTGATATTGTAAAGGCAATTTCTGGATAGGGTGAATAAATTGGAATTGATGACCTCTGACATTTCCTATAAGTCTCAGGATCTGTAATCAGAAAAAAAGCCTCTGATACAGAGGTGAAAAAAGAATGAGTATGTAATTAAGCATATAGAGAATTCTACATTTTCAGGTATAGTCATATATTCTTTTAGAATACACCTTATTCTTTTCTCTAATTCTTGCTTCCATTTTTCTCTGGTGTCCTAACCCACCGAAAGTGAAAATATTATTTCCTCTTCGAACTCTCTATAAAGATAAGTACCCTTTTGTTCTGTTTCTTCTTTCATAACGTGACTAATGTAGAAATATGTTTCCATGATTGCACACATATAACCTATATCAGGTTGTTTGACATCTTGGGGAGGGGATGGGAAAGGGAGGGAGAAAAATCTTATGAATATTGAAAACTATCTTTACATGTAATTGGAAAAAAATACCATTAAAAAAAAGATAAGTGCCCATCCTTAAAGATCTTTGTTGACTTCCAAAAGCTTCTTTAAAAAGACTGATTAGAGTTTATGTGACAGAAACAAAACAAATCTCAATTATCTCACCGAAGCTATACACATCATTTCTCTTTAATGAGAACTGCCACCATTCTGTAGATTGCACAAATTATTTACCCCTTCATTCTGCAAGCTACCTCTTGAAGACAGATATACTTTCCTTTCAGTAGTTCTTTCTAAAATCTCTTGAAGAAATAAATGACATTCTCCCATAAAATGGCTGATTATTTAATTTCTCATTCTGAATAACATGATTAGTTGTTAACCTATCTGGTTAGGTTTCTTTTTTCCTTTTTATAAATAGTAACATCTTGTGAGACACATCTACATTCAATCTTATGCAATCAGCTATTTTTTTTAATGTCTAAGTAAAATCTATCAATCTGCATTACAAGTTAATATTCATATCCATCTTTTGACAGACAATTATAGATATTCTAAAAAATCTTCAAGGAAGGAATAACTGTCACAGAAACGTTTGACATTATCACTGGTTCAGTAAGAAAAGGCCAGTTGAAGCTAGGGCAGCTAAGTGTGATCATACCTCCTAGGGTTCCCCCTCCCCTACTCTCTTGGCTGAGAACCTTGCCCCATATTTCACTGAAAAAAAGTGAGGCCAATCAATGAGAGGTCCCTTTTTCTCCCCCTCCTCCTCATCTCCCCTCACTCAAATGTCTTTCCTACTATTTCCTCTTTTACCACTGTCTCACATGAAGAGGAGGCCCTGCTCCTTGACAAGGCAAACTTCTGCATGAACAAGTAATCCTATTCTATCCCATTTTCTCCAGCAGATTGCCCCCGCTCTCATCACTACTCCCACTAATCTTCAACCTCTTCCTATCCACTATCTCTTTCTCTGCTACCTACAAATATGCTCGTGTCTCCCTGATCGTCTAAAAATCCTCACTTGATCTATCCATCCCTGCTAGTTATCACCCTATATCTACCTCTCCTCCCTTTTGAGGCTAAACTTCTTGAGAAAGACATCAATAAGCAGTTGTTTCAATATAATTTCCTCTCCTCTCATTCTCTTCCAAGCCCCCTGCAATCTGGCTGCTAACTTCATCACTCCACTAAAATAGCTTTGTCCAAAGCTACCAAAGATCTCTTAATTGCCAGGTCTAATGGCCTTTTAAAATTTGCATCCTCTCTCAATTTGCATCGTTCTTGACCTTTTTTGCATACTTTAATGTGAGTGATCCTCCTCTTCCCCATGACACTCTTCCTAGGTTTTTGTAACATTGTTCCCTCCTACATCTCCTCCTACCTCTCTGACTATTCCTTCTCGGTCTCCTTTGTTAGATTTCCATCCATGTCATGCCCCACTCACTGCGGATATCTCCCAAGACTCTCTCCTTTACCCTCTCCTATTGTACCAGTCTGCTTTTTTCCCTTGGTGGTCACGTCAGCTCCCATGGATTCAATCGTCATCGCTACATAGATGCTTCTGTGATTTACATATCCAGCCCTAATCTCTTGAGCTCCAGGCCTGTATCTTTTGGACATCTCACTGGGTATCCCATAATCATCTCACTCAAGACATGTCCAAAACAGAATGCTTTCCTAAAAATCCACCCTTTTATCCAGTCTTCCTATTCCTTTCAAGGGCATCACCATCCTTCTAAGGCCCCAGGTTCCCAATCTCAGTACCGTCCTTGATTCCTCACTCAAACTCACCTCCCCAAAACTAATCTTTACAATCACTCTCCCATGGAGTCCTCTCATTGCCATTCACACACCTGTCATCACCTGTCTCCTGGATTTTGAGATAGACTTCTGGTTGGTTTCCTTGACTCATCTCCCCACTTTAGTCTATTCTCTACTTAGCTACCAAAGTAATTTTCCTAAAGTTCAGGTAAGAACATGCCACTCTCCTACTCGATAAACTCCAGTGACTTCTTGTTAGCCTCAAGATCAAAAACGAATACAAGGTATTTGCTTTTAAGATGTTAAAAAAGGCTTAAAACTGCATGAAGACTTTTGGGACACCTTCTATGAAATCCTATGTTTTGGTTTTTAATGTCATTCACAACGTGGTCCCTTTCTAATTTTCCAGTCTTGCTATACTTAACTCCCTTCTATGAACTTCACAATCTAACGATCATGCTGTTCCTCATACCCAGCATTCCATCTCTCAAATTTGAGTCTTTGCACTGGCGATGTCCCTCAAGCCTGGAGTGTTTTGGCTCAACTACTGACTTTTTGCAAGACTCTGCTCAAATCCTACCTTCTGTAAAAGGCATTTCCTAGCCTTCTTCTCACCCTACCCACCCCCCAACCCTTGTCTTTTCCCTCTAATATTATCTACTGATATCTACTTATATTTATGTACATAATTATTTGCATGAGCAGCTAGATAGCACAGTGGCTGGAGTAGGGAGCCTGGAGTCAGGAAGACCTGAGTTCAAATCCAACCTCAGACATTTACTAGTTCCTAGGCAAGTCAGAGTTTTCCTAAACTGTAGAATGGATATTTTAATAATTTTACAGGGTTTTGGTAAGGACTAAATAAAATATTTGTAAAAAGCACTTAGCACAGTACCTGGAACAAAGCAGGTGCTATATAAATGCTTATGCCTTTACCTCCTCATCTCCCACAATGGCCCAATAGTTCCTTAGCCAGCCTCTTCAATTAATTTCACTTTTAGTTAATTCCATTTCACTTTGAGGTGTACAAAGTACTTTACATATATTATCTATTTTAATCTCCACTGTAATCCTGTCATTGAGATGCTATATTGCATTAAGTCCATAATTATGTAGATGAGGAAGTTGGGGCTTAATGTGACTATGTGACTTGCCCACAATTACCCAACTAGTAAGTGTCAGGGGCCTAACTCCAGCAACCTTAACCACCACCCTACTTTAGTCCCTCCCCTGCATGGCCACATTCTAGACCTAGTCAGCCCTTGAGACTGCCCAACCTCCAAGTTCTTAAACTTTAGAATTCCTTTCCCTGGCTTTCAGAAATCCAGACTCAGTGGTTTATTCTCTTGTTCATTCTCCTCGAACTTTCTGAGGCATTTGCCACCGTTGACCATTCCTTCCTGCTAAATGTTCTCTTGGCTTCCTCCATGTTCTCAAAATATATCTGCTCCTTAAAAAGGATTACGCAAATTGAGGGTCCTCACGGGCCAGCACATAACATGGAATGCAGAGGGTGAGGTATTTTCTTAACATTTAGAGGCAGCAAAGGAGACTATAGAACCTTTAGCCAGATAGAAAGTAAGTACTTATGTCCTGAGTCTATTGGAAGTACTAGAAAGCATGTTGTGAAGAGACCCATAAAATCTCCTTTCTCTTCGAAGCTTTCTCTCCTTATGACTAGGAAAGAGGCTATATTGCCTTTTTCCCCCTGCTGTATCTTTTTGGACTGTTAGGACAGTGGTACAACCATAGTTTTTCTCAAACTGCTACTTCCCCCAAGCCTCATCGTCCTACCCCTGCTCTTAGTTTGGAGCTGGCATACTATATGACTTCTTATCAAATAAATCCAGGGGGGTCCTCAGAGCGAGATCATCATCCATTTTCATTCTCTTTGCAGGAACGCTTGTGGGTCTGAAACTTTAGGGTTATTGCTAAAAACACATTATCAAATGACATAAGTACTTTTGGGAAAATTTCCATGTTTGTGTTGAGCTAGAAATTTCATCAGAAGTCTCTGTCCTCGTAAGTTTCCCTTCTTTCTTTAAAGAAAATTGTTTCTATTTTATTGAGTAAGATTTGGCCCACTTGTAGAATATCCTAAAAGTGGCTGGGTTGAAAGGCTAGCCAACTGGGCCTCTAAATACATTCTCAGAGTAGTGTTTCTTAAAAAAGAACTGATGGAAAATATGGGTACAATTTTCATAACAGATTGACCAAAAATGCTGGCATAGTATTTTAAGTGACTGGCAGACAAATATTGAAGATAATAGTACTTAAGCAGAAGAATCAATTGGAATAGGTCTAGCATGGTTTCCTATATACTTTACAGAGATATAGTGTGCTGTACATGTTACCTTGGTCATCAGAGAGTTAAACTTTGAGTATGATGTGCATTCCTATATTTATCAAGGGAGCTTTGCTTCTCATAATGATCATTGCATTAATCAGGCGTCAAGACAGCAATGTAGACAGACTGTGCACTGCAGATTAAGCCATATTTATTTCACTTTCCAGATAAATGACAGTCAATTCATTTATGATTTCTTCTACCAGAAGTATGTAATCTTATTAATATCATGGCCATTCTTAGCTAATGGACCTGTGACAATTAAAGAATTCTAGATCTCAAGGCAAAGTGCTCATGAAGTCTAGTAGGTGCCAGTGGTCCCAGAAAACTTGGCTGCTCTCAAAGAGCTCCAGCACCAGGTAAACTTCATCCTAGCAGGGTGAAAGAACTTTGAGATGTAATAAGTGGGCCATTGTTAATGAGCTTTGAAAAATTGTAGAAACAGGAGATAGAAAAATGTGATTCTAATTTTCAAAAAAAAAGTGGGGGTGGAGTAGATTGTTCATACTTTGACTGATTCCTTGAAAAATTCTAAAAATATATTTTAAGGAGATTATTTGTTAGCACTGAGAGGGGTAAATGGTGGTTCCTCTAAGCTAAAATGGCTTCATGAAGAACAAATAATGCCAGACTAATCTTGTCTTCTTTTGGGAGAGTTACTAGACTGGTGGATCACAAGAATGACATCACATAATATACCTGGGCAGCTAGGTGGTGCAGTGAATAGATTGCCGGGCCTGAAGTCAAGAAGACCTGTGTTCAAATCCACCCTCAGACACTTACTAGCTGTGTGACCTTGGCTAAGTCACTTAACCCAGTTTGCTTCAGTTTCCTCATCTGTAAAATGACCTGTAGAAGAAATTGGCAAACCACTCCAGTATCTTGCCAAGAAAACTCCAAATAGCATCATAAAGAGTTGGACACAAGTTAAAACCAACTGAACAACAAAATCAATATACCTGGATTAGAGAAAAAGATTTGATTGGGTCCTTCATGACATCATTGTGGACAATATGAAGAGAGATACCTAGTGAATGGTGCAGGTAGAAAGGCTCAGTATTACTGGACTGACTTGATCCAAATAGTAGTGATAAGGTCTTGAATGTGTTCCCTTTTACTCTTTGAATCTCAAGTCCCTTTAAATCACAGCTTGAGTGCCATCTACTACCTGAAGCCTATCCTGATGTTCCCAATTGGTAGTCTTCTCTACCTCTTGAGATTGCTGTGTATATAGTTGTACATACTATTTCTAGCATCATGAATGGGTGGATTGTGGCATAACTCAAGGAACATGTGAAGCAGATTTGAGTGACTCTGGTTACTTCTGGGGACACATCTGGTGACACATCTCTTAGCCCTGAAGGACTTTCATTTTGGGATGATGCATCAATATTCCATTGGTTTCCATGAACTTATGCTGTGGGATGATGAAGCAATCCTCTCAGTGGCCCCTTAGTTCCCGGATGGCAGGTAGAGAAAAGAGATTGCCTCAGAGACTTGCCACTGAGGAGGAAATGCTGCCCACTTAGTATACTTTTTAAAAAGGGAGAAAGTGATAGAAAGTATAAATATTTGATTGTAGTAAACACATATATTACATATACACACGTATATGTGCATATATAGAGACATATATAAATAGAAAAATTTTGGAATTGCTAATGTTTAAAAATTCACCTAAAAGACTACTGTAAAAAAAAAAATAGCTAGTTATCAGCTTTCTTCTTAGTGTGGGCCAGTGACATTTAACCTGAGCAGATGCCCTTGGAACCTGATATATTAGTAAATTTAGCCATCCCCCTACTAAAGATTCCTTCTACAAAGTAGGCTGATGGAATGGCCATCAAGTGAAATAAACATACACACACAGGACCATGAGTAAAAACAAATAATAACACATTTATTTTATTATTCAGTCAACCCATGATCTCACTGTACAAAGTGATAATGGATTCAAATGGAAAGAAATTATAACTTTAACACAATGAAGAATATGCATTTCTATCACACTTGGTGGAAATAAGGTATAATTTTCCATATAATATGCCTATACAATGTTATTAATGATATTAAATATATAAATATATTATGAATAATATAAAATTATATAAATATATGTAAATAAAATATATTAGCAAATATATTCATATGTCCATTGATGAGAATATATTTTATATTCTATAACTCCCAAAGATGTAATATTCTCTCTTCATGTGTGGCTATATGACCATTTCACTCTCATAATCAATAAACTCCAGGGGCTCCCTATTAACTTCAGGATCAAATATAGAATCCTATGGCTTTTAAAATCCTTCTTTACTTGTCACCTTGCTGCCTTTCCAGTCATCTTACACTTTGCCATTTACTTTATGACCCAGTAATGTTGTCTTACTAGCTGTTTTTTGCAATGCTATGACCTTTCACTGTTTGTGCTCCATGCCTGGAACACTTTCCTTTCTTCCTTTTGCCTCCTTTCTTCCCTAGTTTCCTTCAAAATTCAGCTCAAATCCCACACTCTGGAAGAAGCTTCTCCTAGCCCCTCTCCTATTTCTAATGACTTTCCTCTGAGATTACTTCCTTTCTTCACTATATAGATCTTATATGTACATAGTTGTTTGCATATTGTCTCTCCCATTAGAATGTGAGTTCCTGGAGGAGGGGACTATGTTTTGGGCTTTTTATGCATTATTACCACCATGCCTGGCAAAGGTTTTGTCTTATTCTCCATGACCTCATCTGAGGTTTGCTTGGCAAAGATATTAGAATGATTTACCATTTCCTTCTCCAGCACATGTTACAGATGAGGAAACTAAGACAAGAGGGTTAAGTGACTTGCTCAGGATCACACTGCTAGTAAGTGTCTGATGCTATATTTGAACTCAGGTCCTCTTGACTCCAAAGCCAGTGCTCAATATATGTATCTGCCCACATAAAAAGTGCTTGTTGACTGATTCACATATTATGAACGATAGAACTATTTCATCCCTAAAGAATTCATTCGAGCACATAACTTCTATGAATTACAAAGGTACTATGGTTTAAATCACTCTTTGATTTGAACATGTGCTATTTCATGTCATGTTTCTTATTTTTATGCTTGTAAAGGAGAACATGGAAGCTAAATGCAATCCCTTCCTCTCTGAATCTCTCATCCTTCTCTATTGAACTTCTGCCATGGACTTACAACATTCTGACTTGTTCATAGACTTTTCAAACTGAGACATATCCTAGACATTATCTAATGATCCAAGCCTTTCATTTTATATATAAAGAAAATTATGAACTAAGTGGTTAAATATCTTGCCCAAACACACAAGTAAGTAGCAGAGCCAAGATTTAAATCCAACTCCAAATCCATCAGTAAACATTTATTAAGTACCCACCGTGTGCTGGGGGTACAAAAAAGGCAAAAGATAGTCCTTGCCCTTAAGGAAAAACCTACCACAGAGTGTACATATTTCATCTTTCCTAACAGATCATGAATTCCTCAGAAACAGACGTTCCATCTTTACATCTCTAGATTCTAGCACATAGCTTTGCTCCTAGTAGACACTTAATAACTGTTTATTGAATTATATTGAATTAGAGTGGGGTGACTGTGACAAAAGAGTCAGAATTTTAGAAGGGCAAAGAAATGTTGGACATGTACAAAACTGAGCTTATTACCTCTACCTCCATACCTGATTCTTCTTTTGATTTTACTATTGCTGTCAGTGGCTGCAAATTTCACCTAGTCATCTATGTTTATAAATTTGGGGTATTTTCTCTTCCTTTTATACCCAATCAAGTACTAAGTCCTGCTGATTCTTTCTCTGAAGTAGTTATCATGTCCAGCTACTATCTATGACCATTGACAACCAGGTTCTCTTACTGCTGTGCATATGAACCATTGCAATAACTTCCCAATAGTTCAAACTGTATCTATTATCTTCCACCCTGTATCATAACCTTTTAGGATTGGGCTTCCAACCTTAGAATTCACAAAGGGTTGGGTTTTTTTGTTTTTGTTTTTTGCTTTTTTGCATTTCTCTAATGCACTAATCCTGTGATATTTATCTGTTTTTGTATCTCATCCTCCTACTAGACTGCTGTCTGAGGTTAGAGGCCAAGTCTTATCTAAACTTTATCTCTACCCCAATGCACAACACAGGATGCTCAACAACGAAGGCTTAATTAATGCGTGTTGAATAAACGTTTTATACAATAATAGTAGATTGTCTTTTTTTTTACAATATCTACCAATCTTCTCAATTGTAAGCAGTCAATCAATAAGCATTTATTAAGTGCCTACTGTGTCAAGGCACTGGGCCAATGACTGGGGATATATAGAAAGGCAAAAGACAGTCCCTGCTCACAAGGAATCCATGATCTAATGGGGGACTCAACTCACAATCAACTATGTAATAGTAAGGATTAATTGAAGATAATCCATAGAGCAAAGACATGAGCTAATAGTGAGGGACAGGAATTCCCACAAAAATTGAACTATAAAAGTTTACTTTTTCTTAGTTTCCTCCTCCAATTCCTTTTACATAACTTTTTTTTCTGCCTTAAGAAAATGTTTAAATAATAATGGTTCATTTAAATTTGAGTAAACACATCAGAAGGAAAAACTGGTGCTATAATCTGTTCTTACATTTCCTAGTGTTTTTAGGCCAATTTGTTGCTTCATACTTCTCGTAGATGAACTTACATTTGATTATTCTCTGAATTTAGCAGCAATTTTGAATAAGACTTCATACAGTATTTAAGCTTTGAATCAGCCATACACAAAACTCTTGTCATCTATGAAAGTGATTTATAATCCCACAAACTAGCACATTATTTTTGAGAATATGAGAAACTTGGTCTCCCAGACTCAATGGATTTTCTCCCAGGGCTCTATAAACATGTCTCATGTCAGAGTCCAACTTTTTGTTGGTTAGAAATTAAGAGGTTCGAAGAACAGAAAAAAATGAAGCCCCCCAAAGTGGGCAGGAATTCAAGGTCATAAGATAAACGGTTAAAATAATTAACAGAAAACCAGGTAAAAGTCATGTCTTATGGACAAGCTGAAATGTCTAGCTACTTCTACAAAAAACAAGTGTCCAAGGAAAAGGTACCAGTTCTCTTAAAAAAATTTCCTTGATTACTCTTTCTAAATCAGGTAGAATCCCTTTACAAATGCAAGTGTTGGGGAGATAACCCTGAAATTACGTTAAGGGATAGCCATGCCAAATCAGAGACTTCCTATATATAGATGTTATACCTAATGGGAGACGACCTCAATTAGGCTTATAGCATATTCAAATCCATTTAATGATGAGATATGTTATAGGTTCATAGATTTGGAGAGAAAGAAACATTAAAGGTTATCTAATCCATGCCCCTAATTTTTACAAATGAGGACATAGAGGCCCAGAAAAATGAAGTGAACATGCAGCCACAAAGGACTTTTACCTCTGTTATTGTTCAGTTGTTTCCTTCTCCAGCTCATTTGACAGATGAGGAAACTGAGGCAAACAGAGTTAAGTGACTTGCCCAGGGTCACACAGTTAATAAGTGTCTGAGGCTAGATTTGAACTCAAGAAGATGGGTTTTCCTGTCTCCAGGTCAAGCACTCTATCTGCCCCACCACCTAGCTGGGTTTTTTTAAGTACTAAATGCCAACCATTGTGCTGCACGCTTGGGATAGGACATAGAGAATGAATCTGCAATTTATTGATATAGGGAACAATTAGAGGAAGGAACTTCTCTATCCATATTTGTTGGTCCCTTCTTTGCAACTTAGAATCAGAGAGTTGTGTAGGGCCCTAGAAACTCAATCATTCAGTTAAGTTACTTGCCTAGGTCACACCAAAACCTTAAAACCTTTTTTTAGATAAAATGACACACTAATACACTCTTGATAGTTATGAATTGATCCAACCATTCTGAAAAACAAATTGGAGCTTGACCCAGAGATCTTCAAGGTTAACGGACTGTAGAGTAAGAAGCCCTTATCTAATGAGGCCACTTAGCAAAAAAAACATAATAGAGGCTATGAATCGTGTCAATGAAATAATCTGAACATAATCATTGTGGAAAGGAATGGTTACTTGAATTTTGAAAAAATCTGTCATATATACATGTATGTATGTATAGATATATGTGTGTATATATGTACACAAGAGGGGGGGAGAGAGAGTACGTGTGTGTATGTGTGTGTGTGTGTTAGGAACTAATGTTGATGGCATCACCTTTTATAAAAAAGCCAGCAACATGTCCAGTTACACATTCAACATACTATGTCTCGAGTGCATATTATGTGCATAGCACTGAGCTAGATACTCCAGGTGACACAAAGGTGTGCAACTCAAAGTTTCTGTACTTGTATTCTAGGTGTTGCTCACTGTAGCTAGAGTTTCGAAAGTAGTCCAGAAGACATTAGGCCAAGGCTCATTCATTCAGACTAAATTCTGTGGCATCATGTTGCCTGTACACATACATAAATATATAATACAAATTCCTTAACTGGGCATTTTAGGCCCTCCACAAACTGACTCCAACATATTTTTAATCCAATTTCACACTAGTTATTTATTCAACAAGCTTTCATTAATTATGTTCACTCTTTTCAAGACACTGTGCTAGATCGTACTCCCGTTGTTTAATGTGTTTGTGTGTGTGT
>JAQQSZ010013331.1:0-11782 GCA_028646595.1 Phalanger gymnotis | reverse complement strand
TATGCCAGAGTGTACGCCATCTTGGAGTGGGGGGGGGAGGAAATGGGGAGAAAATTGGTAATTCAAATGCCTGTGAAAATCAATGCTGAAAACCAAACATGTCAAAAATAAATTAAAAAAAAAAGAAAATGCTAAAATAATCAAGTGCCTTTGATTAAGTCTTGCTAGGTGCTAAGTCCCAAGCCCACACCCTTTTGCTGATTAGGTGTGAAGCCTTCCATCCCTGAACAGGGTATATAAACTCAGAGGTTAGCATTTTGTTTGGTGGTCTTACTCACTGGAAGGGTATTCATGTGGAGACTCTGGGTAGCCATTGCTAAGAGCCCACCGGCTTTCAAGAAAATCCAGATATTGGTGCTTCTCTTTTTGGTAACTATGAGTGTGATATCTTGATCAGGCAAAGCCTATCTGTTGAATTGTGTTATTTGCTCTGTTTATATAATGTATGTTTGTAATTTCTGTTTGTATTTGCTCTGAAGTTTGGGGTGCTGGCTTTTCCCCATGAACTAAGTGAATGATACATATATGTTTGATTAAAGTGAGATTTAGAGTTCCTTTACTTAGAAAAATGGATCAAAGAATCTGTGCTGGCAGCTCTTGTTGCTGATCTCGTTGGGTCTTACACCCCTACAGCAAATACTAGCCACATTGTTGTTACAATCGAGGCCATATGTGTCCCTCTGGGTCCCCAAGTACAGCCCTTTGACCAAATTCAAACGTAGAAGTTTCAGCCAAAGGTCAGCACTTGAGGACCTAGAGGGCCACCAGGTTCTCCATCCCTGAGAGCCTCTTAAGGAAGCCCATTATACTTAGGGGGTTTTTCCTGATCTCAAATCTAAGTTGACTCTTCAAAGCTTTCACTTTTCCTTCTGGAGCTGCCTCCTAGGGCCAAATGAAAAAAGAATTTTTTGAAGCTTTCCCAATACTTTATCACATCTGTTGTTACACACGCACACACACACACACATCTCAATCTTCCCCATCTTTTTTTTCTCTAGGCTAATAATCCCTAGTTCCATCACCTAATCCTCACATGATAGAAATTTAAGTCCTTTTAGCATGCTGGTAAAACTTCTCTGGACCTTCTCCTCTTATTCATGTCCCTCTGAAATGTGGAACCAGGTACTGAACATTATTCTAAAGGTAACCTGATGAAAGTACTTCTCTTTTCCAGGAGAGTATGCCTCTCAGACCAAGACTGCATTATCTCTTTTTTGACTATCTTCTTATTGCCAGTTTATTATGAGCTTGAAGTTCACTGAAACTCCAGATCTTTTCTGGAACAACTGTTAAACTATGTCTTCTTTATCTTGGATATGTGAGGTTGATTGTTTTTGCACCCATGTCGGGGACTTTACACTCATCCTTATTCAATTTCCTCTTACTGGATTCAAGCTGGGATCCAGCCAGCCCAGTACAGTTTGGCACCTGAATATTCAATCCAGTATGTTAACTATCTTTCCCAGAGTTGTTCCATCTGCAAATGTAATAAATATGTGACCTATGCCTTTATCCAAGACAGGAGTAAATATGTTAAATAGTACAATGCCAAGCATAGATCCCTGTGGTTTTCCATACAGATCTCCTGACATGATGAAATTGAACCATTGGCAACTGCTCTTTGAATCCAATCATTAGTATTGAAACCACCTAATTCTATTATTTTCTACTTCCTTTCTCTTAATATTCCCCAAAAGAAGAGCCTAAAATCCTTCATCAAAAGCTTTCCTAAATGTAGGTAAACTATGTATGAATCTTTCTGTAATCTTTTTAAGTCATCCCATCAAAGCTTCTGATCTAACAAGACCTGTTTTAATGAAGCCATGCTGGCTCTTTATAATGATGGCTTCTATTTCTAGATGTTTTCTGATCATCTATTTAATGCTCAATTCTAGAATCCTCTCAGGAATTGAATTTAAGGTTACTGGTGTAAATTTGGTGAATGTTCTTTTCTTATCCTTTTTTTCAAAAAATGGAACGTTTATCCATCTCTGATCTTGTTTCTCTCTCTCTCTCTCTCTCTCTCTCTCTCTCTCTCTCTCTCTCTCACACACACACACACACACACACACACACACACACACACACACACACACACACACATTTTCCATACATTTGCAAATATCCATGACATTGGCTCAGCAAATATATCTGCCACTTGTTTTGGGACTCACAGATATAGATCCTCAGGACCAGGTGACTTGAATTCAGCAAGGGCAAATTCATACTTTCTTGTGAGTTATTTATTTATCTCTGAATGTCAAATCTCTGTGTTAGTCATTTATTTTCCATAAATTCCAGTTTAAAAGTAATTCTCCTTGACAAAGAAAACAGAATCAAAATAAGACTTGAATATCTCTGACTTCTGTTGTTGGTATCATTGTCTCATCCAGCTCAAGAAATGGTCAAATACCTTCTTTGATTATCCTTGTATCTTCTCTTACATATGCCCCTTCTCTCCTTAGATATAGCTAACCATCCTGGGGCAGACCTTCATCATCTCACTGCAGAATTATTGTAATAGCCTGTTGGCAGGTCTCCCTTCTTTAAATTTTTCCCCACTCTAGGCCTTCAAATCATCTGTGCACATAATTTTTCTAAAGCAGATCTGATGTGTTGCCCTCCTACTCAATCAACTCCAATGGATCCCTATCACCTCAAACAATATAAAATAAATATGAAACCCTCTCATTTTTAAAAACCCTCCATAAATGGACACCTCCTACTTTTCCAGTCTTCTTATGTCTCATAGTCAGTGACACTGGCTTTATTCTATTGTCTAACTCTGGGCACTTTTCACTGGCTAGCACTATGCCTGCAGGGCTTTCCCCCCTCGACTCTGCCCCTCGGCTTCCCTATCTTCCTTTAAGTCTCAGCTAAATTTCCACATTCTGTCAGAAGCCTTTCCCCAGTCCTCCTTAATCTTAGTATCTTCCCTCTGAGACAACTTCCTATTTATGCTATATGTACTTTATTTGTACATAATTGTTGGAAGGTTATCTCCCTTGTTAGACTGTGAGCTCTTTGAGGACAGGAACTGTTTTTTTTTTCCCTCTTTTTTGCCTTTCTTCATATCCCTGATGCTTAGCATGATATCTGAAATATAGTAGGTGCTTAAAAATTGCTTGTTGATAATAAATGCTAATTTTTCCTCCTTCATAACTAAAACAAAGTTGTTTTTAGTTCTTAACTTCCTTGTCAGTCTCAGCTTAATCTAATCTTCACTTTTCCTGAAACTATTTTAATAGGTGAATGTCACAATCTTATAATCAACCTCTGTAACTTGGTCATATTTCCATCTTATCTACCTTTTTAAAAAAATCTAAGTTAGTTTATGAATTCTCTGTATATCCACATTAGTCTATTTAGACAAATCAGATTTTTCCTTCTCACATAAAATCCTTTACTCTATTTCTTCAGAATTTTAATCTTGAATATCTCATATCCCTCCTGGCCCAATTTCCCCTGTAGCATTTTAGTTCATAGGGTTCCCAACAAATTTTTCTCTGAATCCTTTCAAATTTACTTTCCACAAATCTAAGATACGTGTCAGATAATGCCTAGATTTCTTCTATATCACAAATTCTAGGATGCAATAGTGACTTATTTTAGTGTTCCTGTTATTAACATCTCAACAACCATCCCCATCCTGAAAATCAGGTGCAGAAAATAATTTCTATTTATTCTTCCCCCTTTGGGAGAATGAAATTAAGATTAAGGGAAGACAATAAGTTATTAACTGTTCTGCTTTTTGCATATCGAGATTCCAGCATATATCAGGATAACTGAAATCATTCACTACTATATCATAGCTCTATGTGAGACTCATGATCTATTTCCCACATTCTTCTCCTGACCTATTTCTTTTTATCCTGACAGTCGGTAGTTTACTTGAGTGATAAAATTGCTTTTGTTTTCCCTTCCATTGACATTTATCCACATATTTTCTATAATGTTTTCCCCATTCTGGTTCCTAGATTTCCTCATAAAAGTGTAATTTCTTTTTAAAAATATTTTTTTCATTTACATGTAAAAACAATTTTTAACATTTGTTTCTTTTCAAATTTTGATTTCCAAATTATCTCCCTCCTATCCTCCCCTACTGACTCATTGAGAAGGCAAGCAATTTCACATAGGTTATACAGGTGCAGTCAGGCAAAACATATTGCCATGTGAGTCATGTTGTGAAAGAAAACACAGAACAAAAAGACAAAAAACCTGGAAAAACTAAAAACATAAATGTATTCAATCTGCATTCATATTTCATAAGTCCTTTCTCTGGAGGCAGATAGCATGTTTCATCGAAAGTCCTTTTAAATTGTCTTGTATCACTCTATTGCTGAGAATAAATAAGTTATTTCAGTTGATCGTTGTATAATATTGCTATTACTGTGTACAATGTTTTCCTGGTTCTGCTCACTTCACTTTGTAATAGTGCATGTAAGTCTTTCCAAGTTTTTCTGAAAGCATTCTACTCATCATTTCTTAGAGCACGTTTAATATTTCATCACAATCATATACCACGTCTTGTTCAGTAATTCCCCAATTGATGGAACTCCCCTAAATTTCCAATTCTTTGCTACCACAAAAAAGAGCTGCCATAAACATTTTTGTACATTTAGGTTCTTCCACCCTCCCAATTTTTGAAAAATCTCTGATATATAGATGTCGTATTGGTATATCTAGGTCAAAGGGTCTATATAATTTTATAGCCCTTTGGGGATAGTTCCAAATTGCTATCCAGCATGTTTGGATCAGTGCCAAATTCCACGGTATGTTAGTGCTCCAATTTTCCCCCATCCCTTCCAACATTTATCATTTTCCTTTTCTGTGACATTAGCAAATCTGATAGGTGTGAGGTGGTACCTCAGAGCTGTATTAATTTGCACTTCTCTGATCAATAGTTATTTAGATAATTTTTTCTGGTAACTATGGATAGCTTTGATTTCCTTACCTGAAAACTACCTATTCATATCTTTTAACTGTTTATTAAAAATAGAATTAAAATTTTGACATTGTCTCAGCAAATACATCTGCCACTTCTTACTCTTATATTCTCATAAATTTGATTCCATTCTCTGTACATTAGAGAAATGAAGCCTTTATCAGTAAAACTTGCCTGAAATTTTTTTCAGTTCTGATTGCTGTGAATTTCCCTCCTCCAATTTTCCTCCTCATCCCTCTTCACAAGTGTTTTGCTTCTGACCACTGCTTCCCCCAATCTATCCTCCCTTCTATCACCCCATTCTCTCTCTCTCTCTCTCTCTCTCTCTCTCTCTCTCTCTCTGTGTGTGTGTGTGTGTGTGTGTCTCCCTTTCTCTCTCTCTCTCTCTCTCTCTCTCTCTCTCTCTCTCTCTCTCTCACACACACACACACACACACACACACACACACACACACACACACTCACTCACTCACTTTTCTCATCCTCTTCTCCTCCTACTTCCCTGTAGGGTAATCTATATTTCTATACCCAAATGAGAGTGTATGTTATTCCATCTCTGAGCCAATTCTGAGAGTAAGCATGTTAAAGATCTTTTGTGCCTCTTTTATGTGAGATAATTTACCTCATACTACCTTTCCCTTCTCCGTTCTTGCAGTGCATACCTCTTTCTCTTGTATCATCCTATCATAGTCATCCTTCTTTCTTACACCTTAATTTTATTTTTTAGATATCATTTGATCATAGTCAACTCATATTGTACCCTCTGTTTATGTATATTCTTTTTGACTGACCTAATAATGATAAAGAAGTTACAATATCATCTTCCCATGTAGGAAAGTAAACGGTTTAAATGTATTTAAAAACTTTTAATTTTTCTTTCTCGTTTACCCTTTTGAGCTTCTCTTGAGTCTTATGTTTGAAAGTCAAATTTTCTTCTATTCCACCCTGGTCTTTTCATCAGCAATGCTTGAAAGTCCTCTATTTCATTAAATGTTCATTTTTCCCCAGAAGGATTATGCTCAGTTTTGTTGGGTAGGTGATTCTAGGTTGTAATTCTATCTCCTTTGTCATCTAGAACATCATATTGAAAGCCTCTGATCCTTTAATGTAAAAACTGCCACATCTTGTGCTATCCTGATTGTGGCTCTTAAATATTCAATTTTTTTTCTGGCTTTGCAATATTTTCTCCTTTACTGGGAGCTCTGGAATTTGGCTATAATATGCCTGAGTTTTCATTTTGGAATTGCTTTCAGATGATCGGTGAATTCTCTCCATGTCTATTCTACCTTATGGTTCTAGGATGTCAGGACAGTTTTCTTTGATAATTTCTTGAAAGATGACATCTAGGCTCTTTTTTGGTCATGGTTTTCAGGTAGTCCAGATAGTTTAAATTATTTCCCCTCAATTTACTTTCTAAGTCTGTTGTTTTTCCATGAGATATTTCACATTTTCTTCTATCTTTTCATTCTTTTGCTGTTTTTTGATGTCTTGTGGAGTCATTAGTTCCTCCTTCCTGAATTCTAGTTTTCTTAAGGAATTATTTTCTTTGGTTAGCTTTTTACCTCCTTTTTCAGTTGGCCAATTTTATTTTTAAGGAGTTCTATTTTATTAACTTTTTGTACATATTTTTTCCATTTTTCAAATTCTTCTTTTTAAAGAGTTCTCTTCAGTGGATTTTTGTATTTATTTAACTATTCATCCTATTCACTTTTTAAGGTGATTATTTTCTTCAGTTTTTTTGTGTGTGCTTCCTTTATCAAGTTGTTTTCTCTTTTGCCATGATTATCTTGCATCATTCTCACTTCACAATTTTTCCTCTACCTTGTTTATTTGATTTTTAAAATCCTTTTTGACCTCTTCCAGTATTCCTTTTTGATCATGTGACCATTTCACATTTTTATTCAAGGCTTTAAATGTAGTTGTTTTGACTTTGTTGTATTCTTCTGGGTTTGTGTTTTAATCTTTCCATGTAACCATAGTAACTTTCTATGGAGTGTGTATGTGTGTGTGTGTGTGTGTGTGTGTGTGTGAGTGAGAGAGGGAGAGGGAGAGAGAGAGAGAGAGAGAGAGAGAGAGAGAGAGAGAGAGAGAGAGAAGGGAGAGACATTGAAACAGAGAGACAGAGACAGAGAGAGATGTGTGTATGTATGCATGTACATGTGTGTGTATGTGTGCTCTTTTGTCTATCTTTTTTATGACTTTTAACTTTGTGTTAAAGTTGGGATCTGGTCCTGGGTTAGAGGGGGCACTGTACCAAGCTTTAGGTTTTTCATCCTGCTGTTTTCTGATCTAATTCTTCAGTACTTCCAAGGTGGTATGATCCAAGAAGAGCTGTGGTCACTGCCTTCTTAGCCTTTGCTCTGGTCCTTGAAGTAACCACAAACACTTTTTTCTGCCCTGGCACTGTAACCAAGACCACTGTATCCCTGAGGCTGCTCTTTTGTGGTAGCACTCCTCCTTGCCTTGGGACTGTGGTTCAGAGCTTTGTAAGGGCAATGTGGCAGAGTTCTGTACCCAACACCAGAAAGGATCCCCTGTAATCTCCTTCTGACCATTTGTCCATTCCCCTTACTGCCTGTGGGTTAAGAATTCTGGAAAGCCCTGCTGCTGATTCAGTTGCCCCCAAGACTATTGCTGGCATGCCAGGGTGCAGCTTGCACTGAACTGTGCTCCACTCTTAGCTCAGTGAAACAGACCTTTCCTGCTGACCTTCTAAATTGTCTTGCACTGGAAAATTGTTTTACCTCAACCTTTTGTTGGTTCTGCCACTCCAGAATTCATTTTGTGGCACTGTTTTTAAGTTGTTTGGAGGGGAATTTGAGAGAGCTCAAGTGAGTTTTACCATATTGACTCTGCCCCCATAAGTATATTTTCTTGATGCACAATATTATGCCTTCTTCTGAACCTATGCATTTTCTTTTAAACAGGATTCAAAACCATGATTTAGTCATTGATTCCATCCTACCAAACTCAAAAATACCCATGAGTTCAAACTTGTCTTCTTGCATTACAATTTCTGTCTCCTCCTAATTCTTGCCTAAACTCTGGGAATTCATGTAGAAACCATGTTTTTTATTATAAGCATCTTTCACGGATTTTGTCTCCTTTAAACTTCTGTGTATGTCAATGATTATTCTTCCCTATAGCTATTCTTTGTTTGTTTTCTAACTTGAGTTATATGCATAGTTTATCTTCTTCTGACTCCAGACTCTTAAGTTCAAAGTCCTTTTGGTTAGACTTGGAAGACACCCAACAAATACAATATTAGCAGCTTTTGATAGGAATTCTCCATCACTTTCCAGAAAACTGTTGTCTTTATATTTTAATTTGTGACCAGTGAACCCCAGTCTGACTCTTCGACACCACCTTCTTAGACAGCTGTCCACTTCCCAAATTAATTTTTCTCTTCATTCCTTACCTTTATTGGACAACAATGAGGAAAATACAACCTATGCCCCTGGTTCTTCAGTTTCATATTGGGTATTTATAGTTCTTGGAAATACCTTTTACATTCCTTCTAAAATTGTCATTTGTGCCATGTAAATAAACAGAATTGGGTAGTTAAGATTTATTTTTATATGTTTGGGGTGGTTTTCTGTGATTTCTTCAATATGCCTGCTCTGAGACTATAACATATTTCTCTACCGTTATGACAAATTTGACAAAATGTTGCTTCACTACACTCAGCAGGGAATCACCAACTGATTGTCATGACAAAATTTTAATAGTTGTACATTTAATGCTCTTTTCTAGTCCCAAAAGACAATTCATACGAAATGGACACAGGTGTGTTTCCAAATTCTTTCTTACACAAATGCCAATTAAGCAGAGAGACTCATTGTAAAATGGGCAACACATCATGTACCTAATAATATGAAGTAGATTATCTCATCCTTCCTTTGGAACTCCAACAAAAAAATCCCATTGTCAAGTTTGGCTACCTTTCCCTCAAGAAATTGGTTCCAACCTGGCAAGTGACCTCTTAAGGCAATTCAATTTCATATTCACCTGAATCCTCTTTTATCACCTTTTCTCCCACATTACGACATCCCTAAGCTTCAGGAGAACTCTCCAGCTTCCTAGTAAATTTGTGGGGCCAGTGCAATGCCCTTAGAATAGCAGCAAATAAAAATGAAGCCCAGTATTCCCCAGACCACACTTACAGTATTGAATAGGTCTCTAAGCATGCATTTTTACCATCATTTAATGTTTTACTTAAAGATCAGTGATATTTCAGCTAAAATAAAGGCTAATATTTTCTCCTTATTAACAAAGCATAGAAGATATTATTAATTTGCCTAAAATTACAAATCTCAATAAAAAGCTGAACTGACTACTGTATAATTTTTCCCCAAAAGATTCCAATAGGAGTGCTTCTCATAGAAACAGACTCATGAAAGTTATTTTCTTTCTTAAAAAGAATGCTCTCCCTATCTAGTATTCAAGACCTTACCTCTAGTATTTGAAGTGTCTATCTAGTTTCACTTTGTTTTAAAGATCTCTCATCTCATCTTCATTTTGAACTTGAAGTTCATTTAAAACAGACTTTCTGAAGCTTGAAAAATGCTTTCCCTGGGTTTGAAAGTTCAAAAGGATTTTCCCCCTCCAATTATGAACACAGTGGAGTATAAAGGAGTCAAAATGTTCTTTTAAAATATTTTGACTTGATAAGCAGCAAACAAGCAATTTGACAGCCCTTCAGGAGAAGTAGAAGAGTATCTAATCATGCTGGGAGCTTTCCCTCAGGGTCTTGCCATAATGTTTGGTGTGCTCAACAGCACTGACTAACCTCATTTCTCAATTCTGTCTGCTTTTTACTGGACCTGATATACGATTAATCAGGTAACTCTTATTTTACATTTGATAAGCAAGACAATACTTTACAGGAAAATAAGAGGAATCAAAGTTGCCATTTAGTGTATAGGCTGCATATTTGCTTTGACATTTGGTGCCAGACATGGAAATTAGCAGGTAAATGTTTCATCTGCATGTGGCATGACTGACAGTGACTGCATTTCAAGAATACAAGTGCCAACCTGCCAGCCATTGTCTCTTCCACTTATTAGTTTAGCACTTAACTCTTTTAAGAAAAATATAAATGCTATTAAAGGGGGGGGGCGTATGTGAGCAATTCTGTTATTCATGTATTTCAGTTGCGTTTGACTTTTGATGACCCCATTTGGAGTTTTCTTAGCAAAGATGCTGGAGTGGTTTGCCAATTCTTTCTCCAGCTAATTTTACAGATGAGGAACTGAGGCAAACAGGATTAAGTGATTTGCCCAGAGTCATACAGTTAGTAAGTAAGTGTCTGTGCCAGATTTGAACTCAGGAAGTTGAGTCTTCCTGACTTCAGGCCTGGCACTCTATCCATTGCACCACTTAGCTACCCTGAGTAATTCTGGTCCATAGTAATTGATATTATAGAACTCATTGAAACATGTAAAGAATGCATACAGTATTGTTATGTGATTATATTTTTAAAATATTTGTTAGAATAAAATATCCAACTTAAGGTCTCTTTTCCAATAAAGCAGCTTACATACATATGAAACATTTCTTCAAAAGATAACAAAGATAACCTTGCTTCATTATTGAATGCTTTTTTAAAAAATCCTCGTGGAGAAGAGAGAACAGCATGCTTTGAGGGAGAAGCTACAGCTTTTTCTTCAAGGTACTATACAATCAAGTTACAATGGAGAAGATATTGGCCAATAAGGGACAGAGGGAGCAAAGAATTGTAGAGGGCTACTGGTGACTCCCTGCTGAAAATTGGTGAGCCAGCTCTCTGTTGGCCTGATAACACCAACAAAAAGGTATGTGTTTCCCCAGAGTGAACAGCCAAGATGTAACAGAGACTCCATATTTGTCAAAACAAATGATTCCTATCCTCTTCAATAATTCACTAGGGGGATGGATGATACTACTGGAAAAAAAAAACTCAGAAAGCTTTGCCAAAGACAATAAAAAGGCAAGCCAAAAAAAAAAAAAAGAAAACCGTAGGGGCACAGGTGATGTTTTCATTACTTTGACACACTGAAGGCAAGGGATACCGAAAAGAAAAGCTGTTTGGGAAATTGGACAACTTAATCAAAAGATGATATCTGGGTATCAGATTTAAAATTCTAGACCATAACTTAAAATATATTAGTGATGTGCTCTGAGTCATTAATGAACTATACCTAATAAATGCAGGTTTGGATATACTTGCCTGGTATCTCAAAAAATTAATCAAAAGCACATTAAACTGAAAAGAAGAGGAGAGGAGTGAAAGAACCAGAGCTGTTTTTTATTATTGTTGATTTGTTTTTCAGAAAACTAACTAAACTTGAAAAATAGACAGTAGCTATAGTGTAAAAGAGTGGTTGTTAAGCTATTCAGCATTTCTTAGAGGACAAAATCCAAGAAATGAGCTAGTGGTAAAGCTTATGATCTCAAATGTGTACATGCAAACATACAAATTTTAGACAATAAGATGCTCTAAAGCACCAAGTTCTCCCAGAGTGCTCTGAATACACCTGAGGGTACCTGAGACTTGTTCATAGGAGCCATAATACCAACCCTATCATAATAAAAATAATAATAAGGCATTTTGACTTCCAATATAGTGTGTAGAGACAAGTATAATCCTCATAAACAATTACTGATAATTTTAAGAGTATAAAAGGATACTGGTACCAAAAAGTTTGAAAACCACTGCTCTAGGGTTCCTAAGACAAGGAAAAGCATTTGACCTAGTAGGTATCACTGAGAAATGGTTGGATGGGACTTATACCTGGAATAGGGCTCTAGATGGGCACACCTTATTCAAAATAAATAGGATTGGTAAAAATAGTGAGG
>JAQQSZ010013330.1:0-11782 GCA_028646595.1 Phalanger gymnotis | reverse complement strand
TATCATTTTTTGCCACCTCTGATGAACAAGTTGTTATGCGACCACTTACATCCACCATAGCATCACATTATCATAGGTCTTACAGCTAAAAGAGTCCCCAAAGGATGTCTAGTTCAACCCTCTTCTTTTCATTTGAGAAAACTGAGGCCCAGGGAGGTTGAAAATTGACACCTATCACATAGGAAGTAAGCATTGGAATTAGGCCGTGAACCCAGATCTTCTCGCTCTGGACCCAGCTTTCTTTCTATTGTACCATACTGCTTCCATTGCCCTTTAGAACATCTATAATTTGGATTCTTCTGAAATCAGAGGGTTCTGTGACCTATAGTCATATAGCAATCATACAAACAGTGGCACAGCAGATAGATCTAGACTGGATCTACACTCATCATCCCAGGTTAAAATCAGGCCTCAGACATTTACTAGCTATGTGACCCTGGGCAAGTCACTTTACCCTGTTGGTCCTAGTTCCCTCATCCACAAAATGAGCTGGAGAAGGAAATGGAGAACCATGCCAGTATCTGTGCCAAGAAAACCCCAAATGGGGTCACAAGGAGTCAGACACAACTGACTTGATCCAACAACAACAACAAACCATTGCTAGAAACATTTGGTGCTTAAAAATATGTGAATCTTTGAAGCAGAGAACATCATGGGAGTGTTAAAAGGGGAAGTGGAGGTGCTACAACGTTTGCCAAATGCAACCCAGGCTATACTACTCTCCTGCTCAATTTTAAGACCAGCTCTACATACGGCACCTTGGTATGTGTCCAATGACCTGGCCATCCACCGGTGTGTTATAATAGGGTAATACGAGTCTTTTTTCCATTTGTCTTCTCTTAGGTAGATCACTAGGCCAATGTTTTTTGAGTGACTATGACTCTCACTATGAAAGCCCTATAGTGTTCCAGGGCTCGGTGCAATCTTGATAATGTCATTGGCTGATTAAAGATTATAGAGGATCTTGGCATCAATAGCAGAGGTGGCAAGTTCTGCCCACAAGCAGTAAGTCTCTGGCAAAACTCCAGAGATAGGGCTGAACCAGATTAAAGCGCAATTGGGAAACATTTAAGAAAACAAATTAAAATACGATATAGATAATGCCAATTTGTGGTTTTCCAAATCAATATGGGCCCACAGGGATCTGTTTCCATTTGAGTTTGACACCACCAATGTGCAAGGAATCCCTCTGCAATTATGACATTCTCCATAGAGGTAGTGAACAATTGGGTGAACGTATGTTTCTCTGTTTCATACTTGGCTTAATGTCGATGCTTGGAGGATCACTGAACACAATTATTTGATGGTTGAATTTATAAAAGTGTCGTGTATGACCTTAGGATGTCTGTGGAAGTCACATCGCATACTGAGGTGGCAGGGTTTAGATTTCATAGTTCTATTGCTATTGAGAATGACATAGTAGAAAGCATTCTGATAAGTTAACCTCCACTAGTGTTAATGACTAATAACTGATTTGTAGGCTACAGCCCATCACCCTCCACCACCATCCTTTACTAATGTTCTTTAGGATAGAGTAGAAAGCACATGTGACTTAGAGCAAAAAGACCTGGGTTCAATCTAATAATATTAATAATAATAACAACCTGCACTTATATAGCACTTACTGTGTGCCAGGCATGATGTTAAGCACTTTACAAGCATTATCTTATCTTATCCTCCCAACAACCCCAGGAGATTACCTACCTATCATTACCCCCTTTTCACAAATGATGAAACTGAATTAAAAGGAAGTTAAGTGATTTGTCCAGAGTCACATGACTAGCAAGAGTCTGAGGCTAGATTTGAACTCGGATCTTCCTGTCTCCAAGGGTCAGTGCTATATCCACTGTGCCACCCAGCTTTCTACTGGCTATATAACTTCTAGCGATATATAATAGCTTCTAGCCTCATATAATATCTATGAGGCTCCATTTTCCTACCCGTAAAATAAGAATAATAATACTTACTCTGCCAATCTCTTAGGTTCACTCACTGTCAACACCAAATGAGATAAGGCATGGACATCATTTCACAACCTACATTTCCACATGAATGCAAATTATCATTTTCATTATTCATTTTAGCAGAAGTCTTCTGGAGTTATAAACTATAATCTAAAGGAATTTTTAGTCTAAGTGGTAGAATTTTAGGTATCATGGAAGGAGGAAGGAGAATTCCCATAGCAAAAATATTCAGGAACCAAGGCATTTCTCAGATCATACTGTCTAGTCAATTAGCGATTTCATGAGCATTTGATGGTGACCTAGATTGTAAATTCAGTAATTTTCTACTTTCTCTAGTCAGTCCACATGGATGAAATAAGGAATTCTCCTTCCCTCTTTTCAATAATCTGCATTGTCACCTGCCTCTTGGACATTTTTTTCCCAGCCTCTTTTCATTTTTTTGTTTACTTTGTCCTCTTCTATGTTTTCTTTGCATTCAAATTTGCATTGAGCTTGTGGAGATACACACCCAGCAATGAAAGAAGTTGGGGTTTTTTTTTGGATGTCTGCATTATAGAAGACATGTTTCATACAAGTTAGTTGAATTTCTTATTGATGGTGTCCTTTCACTAAAGTCCAGGTTCATCTTTTTCTCAGAGGGATTCTTTTCCCTCCTAAATCAGAGTTTTGCTCAGTAATATGAAGTGATATAAAGTTTTCATTCTTCTCATTTTTTCACTATTTTTACAGTTCAGATCTACCCCAAGCAGCTCATCTAAAGGCAACATTTCCATTTTTAATGTCAAGTGGAAGGGCAGTCTTTGTAGTGTTTTATGGTGTGTCGAGGCTGATCCACTAAACATTCATTGCTATAGATGAGGTTAAGTGAGAAATGTGCTCTAGAGGAACATAAAGGGGGAGCTACATTTCACGAATCTGAGTTCACTATAGATTTTTGGAAATAGTAATAAACTACATTCATGTATAGCATTTAAAGTTTACAAAATGTTTTCTTCACAACAACCGCAGAGTTAGTTTTTAGTACACATACACTCTGGATTCACTGCCCCAATCTATACTAGGCCTTTCGGTCAGCTTGCCTTAGAGCTATAAGGGTAACTAACACTCAGGATTTGGGCATGCCTTTTCCTCATGTCAATCATGAGCCCCCATCCAATGTATTTCTCAAATATCATTTAAACCTTTAACATCTCTCCAATACTGCATTTCCAGCAAGAATCAATGTGTGAAATATTCTCCTGAACTGATTTGCCCCCTACCTTCTGTATCTTGATCCCTAGGGACAGCAGACTCAATTTTAAAGTAGCAGCTACAAAGCATTCTTCCCACCACACTAATTTGGGGGTATAGCAGAGCCAATGAACAAGTTATTTTCTTTCTTGCAGGAAATGGAATCCTCCCTACTGCAGGGCTGCATTACGTTACTCCACACCAGGCTTTTTTGGCTCGCTGAGATTGCTATTGAAGCTATTTCAGATTCTGCTTTAGGTTCCTGTGGATAGATCTCTGGTGGTCTTTCCAATCTTTTGAAGCGCACAAGATCATCTTTAATAGTCATTCACCTAGAATCAGGGAAGAATAAGCATGATAGAAACAAAAGTGTATTTTGTTCAAAGTTACATGGAAACCAGGTGACAGAGAGGGGCCAAGCTCTTGAAACTTCCATTACCTGAAACTCTATGGGGGTTATAGGAGGAAAGATCCTATTGCACTGTTAGACTCTTTTCTATGTACCTTCATTTCTGGCTCAGCAACTAATTAAAAGGCTTTTGTCATCCCACAGGGAGCTGACAGAAAACAGTCAAAGTAGAAGGCAGGGCCACCCATTTGGTATGCCTGAAATCAGGGTAGAGAACATAGCACATACCTGGAGTACTGGGCCTCCATTGGACAGTCTGCTATTCCGCAAGCATTATTATTTCTATTTTGCAGATCAATAGACTAAAGTTCAGTAATTTTCCCAGTTTTATGAAGTTAATAGCCTTTAGATTCAAATCCATGTTCTCCTGATGCTAAATCTGGCACTCCTCTTACTGTATCACTTAAGTCACTTATTAGTCACTATGTTGTCTATCCTTAAGCCAAATCCAGTTAATGGATTCAAAGCCAGAGGACCCAGATTCAAATTCTGGCTCCGCCATTAACTTCCCGTATGACTTTGGTCAAGTCATTTAATTTCTTGGCTCCAGTTGTGGCAAATGTAAAGTGCAAAGATTGGACTAGACCTCAGAGATCTCTGCCATCTCTAAATCTATTATCCCATGATACTACAAATAATAGGAAATTTCTAGAAGTTAGTCTAAGTTTCATGACTAAAATCACAGTCAATAACTCCACTGTTGGTGTCTCCCTTGGGAGTATAGGATCCAAGAGAAAGCATGGGTAGGGAAGCAGTAGAGGAAAAGAAAAGGAGTATCAAATACTCCCCCAGCAAAAACAAATTTTAAAAAATTATACTGCAGTTATATAAAAGAACAAATCAGGCAAAGTAATGATCTCTAATCATATTCCCATTTTGAAAAGAATTTGATAGCAAATTGCCATCACTCATTGCTCCTGTATAAATTTCACCCAATTCTCTTCATTGGTAAAATGTCACAATTTTTTTCTATCTGGGATTGGCCGTGAATATTGTGTTCCACTCAATCTATTAAATATGTTTCAATTACATTCTGTTTCTGCAAACTCATTCCCTCAGTGTATCCTCACTTCTGTTTCCCTTTGATTTCTGAATATGAGGTAAATTATCTTCCTTCTATGGGTAGAAGTGGTGATTTTTATTTTGGAAAACATTTTTCTTTCTCTTACTACCACCACTCTTGATGCTTTCAGGAGGAAAAGAGGGGGGAAAGTTCATTTGGATGCAAATTCTTTGCAAAGGGGAAATCAGAGTGTTTAGGTTAGAGGTATAAATCTCCTCTAACCTGCATATCTTTTCGGATGATGCTTTGAAGTGGTTTTTAAGTGTATCCCCCAATACACTACAGTAATCCAGTCATAAGGTCACAGAAACACAAATAATTATCAAGAGGGCTATAACCACAACAAAAGAAGGGCACAGACTAATTGAGTTTTACAGGGCATACAATAGGCTTTAAAACACTACAGACCGAGAAAGAACAATGTGGCTTCCTAAAAAGGCAGTCAACTCACAACCCTGGATTAAGTTTCACAGTTCACTTTTGGTTCATACAACAAATATTACACAGAAGACTCGAGACCTTGACTGCTGCATTACGCCTTATCTGACAGATATTTTTATTGAGAGTGATGGCAATTTGCAGACAAAGCCAAACTACAGTGCAAACAATGCCAGGATGACATTCTGAAGGTCTCTGGTTTCGGAAAGCCTTAAATTTCTCGCTGTCACTACCCTTGGATATGCCAAAGACTTGTAAAATATGGTGCATCACTTCATGGTGATTTGAGAAGCCTTTGTGTCCCTAAAACAAAGGATAATCTCCCAGAACAATAGACACACTGAGCAGGAGGAGTGTGGTTTTACATACTTGAAATTCTGAATGTCATGAGCTATATAGTATTTCAGTCCTGGAAAGATAGTAGTGTGTTCAGAGTGTTTAAAGTATAACCCTGCCTGGAGCCAAGAAGATGAACTACTCAGTCTCTCAAGGTCTCTTTTACCATTTCTATTCTGTGTCCAAAAATGCGCGGCTAGGGGTCGAGTCAAAATTTGATTATAGTAACAGCTAGCATTTAGGTATTACTCTAAGGTTTGCAGAGTGCTTTACATACATCATCTCATTTGTTCCTCACAATGTAAGGGAAGTGTTATCATTATTCCCACTTTACAGATGAGAAAAATGAGGAAAACAGAGGTTAAATGACTTACCCTTGCTTACACAGCTATTAGGTGTCTGAGGCAGGATTTGAATTCAGACTTTCCTGATTCCAAGTCCAGTACTTTATCCAATCCAACATACCATCTACTTGCCACTAACTGAGGCCATGATGGCATAGATAGTCCAATCACATGTCTTAGTAATCAATAAACATTTGTTAGGCACCCACAATATATCCAGCACTGTGCTAAGGGCTGGGGATATGAATATGATTAACACAGTCCTTGGGTACCAGACAAGAGGGCATGGTGAAAACACTAGAGAAGTTTCAAAGTAGCACAGCCAAGTGGGAAACGAGGAGACGTGTGAGTGTATTTATGTATACACAAATGCTTATATAAGATCTCAGATTGGGAGGTGGAAGGGTCTTTCATAGACATCTTCTCCAACCAGATTTACAGTAGAGGAAATTGAGGACTAAAGAGATTAAATATCTTTTCCAAGGTTTGAAAACTAGCACAAACCAGGACTTGAACTAAAATCTCCCTCCTCCCTAGATAGTGAGTCATTACTGCTACACAGAGTTATAGAGTTGAGAGACAGAAAGTCACCCACTTCCTAAGAAACATAACTATCTACATACTCACACCAGCAAAGTGAGTCCATCTAACATAGAATGAGCATGGAACCACCCAATGCCTGACTAATTCTATTGAATAAGACAAAAATCATAGCCATAAGCCATTTGGAAGTTTATAAAGTACTAGAGAATAAATATAGTTTTCTCTGGTAACTCAGGAATTTTCTATATGTCAACCAAATAATGAAGCTATTTTCACATTCCATCTATAACCAAATCACAGGCCTTCTAAACTTCTGTCCCTACTACATACTGAGAAATTACTATATTATATCCAAGATCTAGATAAGCACTCATTCCATACTATAGGAATTTATACATAGATGAGTTGAACCATAAGACACCTTAGAGAAGAATTTGTCCAATTCCTCCATTTTACTATGAAGAAACATACGCAAAGAAATGAAACGCTTTGTTAAAGTTCTCACAACTACTTATGGCAAGACTAGGATGTGAAAGTAGGATGTTGGGGGATCTGTACTCTGGAATCATCCTTATCCTTCCTTATCTCCATCCCTATCATTTTTGTCCTGCACACACCTTTTAAAACCCTTTCCAATTTTTGTTTCTTCTACTCTGAGAACTGTAATTTGAACAGCGCTACAATAGCCTCTAGAAAGGGCATGTCAATGGACTGCTTTGTTGTCCCACTCACTATTTTTGTAACTTCTCAAACCATAATTCCCCTAGCTATCACTCCCCTATAGATTTTGTAGCTAAGTTCCATGAGGGAAAGGACTCTCTTGCTTTTGTATTTGTATTCCCAATGTTCAGTAGATAATAAATGACTAGGGACAACTTTATATCTGGTCACTCATTCTTTTGTTCATTCATTCATTCGCTTTTTAAATACTCAATATTGCCTAAGGTAATCTGTCACAATGGGAAGGATATATTTTTTCATCTACATGGGGAAACTAGGGATATGACAGCAAAGGGCACTCTGTCAAACTCTGTTATACTGGAAAAGCCTCAAGAATGATCTTGGAGACAGGCTATGTTTGCTACCCAAAGACCATCCAACAAAGCAAAGAGAATTCTTTGACCTGTGTAGTTCATGAAGCAATGAATAAAAAATATGACACTAAACCTTGTATGTTCCTCTTAAGCTATTGCAGCAACAGTGACAGGGTGTTAGAAAAGGAGGCAGAAAGTGCTAAAAATCATAAAGATTTTGACTATTTACAAACATTATAAACTCTAAATAGGACTGTTTAAATCCTGAATGTTTTTAAATGTGACATGCTTGTCCAATGACAAATAAGTCAACACTGTTCTGGAGGAGATGTTCTTAATCAGGGTCCACCGAACTTCACAAGTGATCCATGAATAGATTTCAGGGGCTCCATGAACTTGTATGGGGAAAACATGTTTATATCTTTAATATAAATAATATAAAATATCTTTATTTTCACTTACAAACATTGTATGTTAGGATTCTGGTTTCTAATCTATTCTGCTATTCTCTTCTATTTTATGGGTAACTTCATCCCATTCACACTCATAGTTATAATCAATGAATATATATTTCCCTCCATCCTGTCTCTTCTGTTTATTCTTTTTTTATTCTGTTCCTTCCTCAAAAGTCTCCAGGGCCTCCCTTAATCTACACCCCCCCCCTTCTTCTCACCATCCATTTTTCTTTTATCCTCTTCCCCTCCTACTTCTCTGTTGGGTAAGATGAATTTGTGTACCCTGCAGATATAGATAGATAGATAGATAGATAGATAGATAGATAGATAGATAGATAGATAGATAGATTCTTACCTGCTTCAGCCAATTCAGATTAGAGTTGTGTGAAATCTTAAGGGTCGCTTAAATCAACTCCCCTCATTTTCCAAGGGCTAAAAGAGAAGAAGAGACTGTTTCAAGGTCATACAGCTTTATAATAAGTAGAAGAATAATTAGGCTTTGAACCCAAACTCAGGACTCTTCACTCTTCCAAGCTTCCTCTTGACACCGAACTTCAAGGTACCTGGGTGTGTATGACAACCAAGACATATAATTCTCTGAGTCTCAGCTTCCTCATAAGTCAAATGGGTATAAAATTACTTGTAGAATCTACTTTGTGGGATTGTAACAAGAAAAGTTCTACAGTAATATAAGTTATCTGATAGATACAAAGTCTGCCCCATTCTATCTTTCCTTCTATTGTATAAACTCTTCATCGTTCATCCCATTTATGTGACATAATTTGAGATAATTTTCTCCATTCCTCTTCTGCCTTTTTCTGTCTACCCACACATTCCTCTCTCCTTTCATTCTTCTTTGGAGATAATCCCAACATAATCAAACACACATATGCCCTTTAAGTAGATGGCCTCTAACAGCCCTAATGATGATAAAATTCTGAGGAGTTATGTATATCATTTTCCCGGATAGGGATATAAACAATTTAACTTTTTTTAGTCCCTTATGATTTCTTACTGATATTTATTTTTTTTTTATGTGCTTCTCCTAAGTCTTGTGTTTCAATGTCAAATTTCCTATTCAGCTCTAGTCTTTTCATTAGGAATGCTTGGAAGTCCTCTATTTTATTAAATCTCCATTTTTCTCCCTGTAGGATTATATTCATTTTTTTCTGGGTAGGTTTGTCTTTATTGCAATTCTATCTTCTTTGCTTTCTGAAATATCATATTCTAGTGCTCTGATTCTTTATACCAATAGCTGTTAAATTGTGAATGATCCTGACTATGGCTTCACAGTATTTGAATCCTTTCTAGCTGCTTACAATATATTCTTCTTGACCCGTGAGTTCTGGATTTTGGCCAGAATATCCCTAGGAATTTTCTTTTGGGGATTTCATTCAGGAAGTGACTGGTAGAGTCTTCCAATTTCTACTTTGCCCTCTGGTTCTAAGATATCTGGGCAGTTTCCTTGCATGTGGTTGTATGGTTGTGGTTTGTCCTTCATTCTCAAAGAGGGCCATGACATCAGGGAGATGACAACATGGCTTGCAATTGACTTTGATTTGAGTGAGGGAGGGTTGTGCAAAGTGACCAGCCTCTCTTTCTGTTCCAGAGGCATCTGGTCCAGTGGTAAGATATTGATCAGGATGACTGGAGTTGGCCCAGGGTGCAGGGGGAGACCTTTTAAGAACATTGGAGCTCTTTTAAGCTAAGATCTTTTCAAGGTCTCACCTTGAGTGAGGCAATGTCCTCTTTAAGAAGTGAGTCAAGGGATAGCCCCTTTAATAATAATAATAATAATAATAATAATAATAATAATAATAAAAATCAAACTGGAAGGGGAAGACCCTCAGGGCTGCTGCCTAAAAGAGAAACAATTACTATTTAAATTCACTCTGAGCCAGTGTAACAACAATGTTGCTTACAGCTGTTGTGGGAGTGAAAGACCAACAACAAAAGCACACAGGAATGCTGCTAGCATACGTTCTTTGATCTGTTTTTCTAAGGAAAGCAACTTTAAGGGGTTAGCAATCTCAGTTTAACTAAACGCACATATACCATTCACTTAGTTCAGGGGGAAATGCCAGCACCTTGAACTTCAGAGAGAATACAAATAGAAATTACAAACATACATTATATAAAATAGAGCAAATAAACACGAATCAACAGACAGGCTCCTAGCTGTCTGTCCAAGCAATACACAAACAGTTACCGGAGAGAGAAGCATCAATACCTGGGTTTTCAAAGCCAGGAGAGCTGCTTCAATGGCTATTCAGAGTCTCTTTATCAACACTCTTTCAATGAGTGTGCCTCCAAAACAAAATGCCAACCTCAGATCTCATACACACACACACACACACACACACACACACACACACACACACACACACCTCAGGAGCCTGGGGCACTTGATTACCTCAGTGCTGAGAAGTACTCAAACAAAAAACAGCAAAAAATCCTACTTTGCTTGCCATTACATTTCAAAGGCAAGATTTCATCAAAGGTGCTTGATTAGGCATATGCTGAGAAGCACTCCAAAACAAACAAAGGCAAGACTCATTAAAAGCACTTGATGGCCTTAGCATTCCAAAAGAGAAGAATGGCAAAAAAAAGTCCCATCCTAATTACCATACAGCCAGGAGGGCCCAAAAAATAACCAGTAAGTGGTGGTTGAGCAGGGACCTATTATTGTCCAATCTAGAAGATCCAGAGTGAAAGATCTAGAAATTTCCTTGATGATGTGTTGGATTAAGATGTCTAGGCTCTTCTTTTATTCATGGCTTTCAGGTAGTCCACCAATTTTTAAATAATTTCCCCTCGATTTATAAGGTCAGTGATTTTTCCTATGAGATTTCACATTTTCTTCTATTTTTTTTTCAGTTTTTTATGTTATTTTATTGTTATTTGAAATAGACTCACTACATATAGAATCTCATAGAGCCATTACCTTCCATTTAGCCAATTCTAATTTTTAAGGAGTTATTCTCTTCAGTGAAGTATCATACCTTTTTAACCATTTGGCTAATTCTAATTTTTAAGGTGATATTTTATTTAGTATCATTGTATCTCTTTTACCAAGCTGTTAATTATCTTTTTACAATTTTCTTGGAAAGCTCTCAATTCTTTCACCAATTTTTCCTCAACTGTTCTTATTCAATTATTTGTTGCTCCTTTTTATATCTTTTTCTTCAACTCTTCTGGGAATTCTTGTTGATCTTACATCCAAACTGCCTTTTTCTTGGAGGCTTTGCTTGTAGATATTCTCAAGTAATTATCTTCTTCTGTAGTTATATCTTAAACTTTGTGTATTACCTTAGTAGTTTTTTTTATGACAGGGTTCTTTTTTTATTTGTTTGCTCATGTTTCCAGCCTACTTCTTGACTTTGAACTTTGTGTTAATGCTGGACTCTTCTCTCCTCTAGGGAGTGGAGTGTCTAACCAGAACTTTTTTTATTTCTTTCTGCTATTTTCACAACTCAATTTGCCTCCTTACTCTGAAAATTTCTGACCTGGTTTGGATCTGTGCACTTTTAGACTCAATCACAGTTAGCCTGCTTGGAGGTTATGTACATTTGTAATTAAGCAACTGCTAAGTCTCATTTGGTTTTGGTCTCTTGTCCTGGTTTATTTTATTGCCAGCTTATGTGCAGGGCTACAGTTTAGAACTGAGTCTCCATTCTGTTCTTCTGCTCACAGTCACACAGCTACGGTTCTAGAATTTGTTCCTTGTTCCTGACAAAGGCAGAGCCCCTGTTCCTTTGTGACCATCACAACTCCTCTCTCCCTTGGAATTATGACTAAGAACTAAAAGGTGACAGAGCTGCCAGATGGCACACATTATAGCTTCCAGTGTTGGTAGAGAGGTACCATAGGATCTTTTGCCACCCAGGTATTCAGGGTCCTTACTGTCACTGGGCAACGGTCTCCTCCCTGCTGCTGTGTCACTTCTCTGTGTTGTACTACTGTTGC
>JAQQSZ010013329.1:0-11782 GCA_028646595.1 Phalanger gymnotis | reverse complement strand
TCTTATCTAAAAATGACTTGACCCTGCTAAAAAGATTTAGAAAATGAAATTCAAATTTATCATCTGATTAGGGAGATTCTAAATTCCATAACTAGCTAAAAACTGCTAACATGCTATACCAAGAATCCATCCACAAAATTCATCTTTAAATGTAAGCCATTCATTCCTTAGTAAATATATCAAATACAAAAGGCAACAAGGCCTCAAAGACTCCCTGTGACTTTAGGTGCCCCTGGCCAAACTTCTCCTCTGGCTAATTTTTAAATGTCTCATTTCCAAATCAGATTGCTGCTCCTTGGTGTGATATTAGTCTCCACAGGAGTAGACACTTCTGCCAGAAGTGGTATGACCTATCCTCCTATTCTGGCCAATTCTAGTTTTAATCTCATCCCCAAATCAGTTTTCATATATTGTGTAAGATTAAATCTCCATGGAGGTGGGCAAATTCACATAGGCAACATAGTTCTTGCCTCCCCAATCGTGGCTGATCAATTTTAATTCAGTTTCATCAAGATTTATGAGGTCTTTTTTTTTTCTTAATAGACTGAATTCCCTGCATTTCACTTTCGAGCCTGCTTTTAGGGTTTGATGAATTTGGGCCTTTTTCTGGGGGGAGGGGGCTTTCACATTTCCTATTGTTTTCATGTACACTGTACAGGATGCTTTTGCAAACCTCTAAGCACCATATACAGGAGGACTGTATCTATTTCTACTTCTCTTTTGCATCAATACTCCGCTGTATTCTTAGCAGTACTGCTTTTGTCAAGCCGACCCACATTCTGAGTTGAATCACTTCTTTGCATATTTTGCTACCTAGAGTTTTTTTCTCAGTTGTTCAACTTATTGATTCACTTTGTTTCAATACAGACACTTTTCAGAAAGAGTGAAACAAACCTTCTTAAAGTACATTCTCTGAAAAACAGTTAAATTGGTTGTATGTTAAAAAGAAAAATAACAAAGTGAATATAGATTTTTTAATGGAACAGCAAGTAGATAGTGCATTGCAAATAGTAATTTATTTTACTACCTGTGAGATAAATGCCTAAATATTTGTTTCTGCTCCCTCATCTATAAAATCGAGAGAGAGACAGACAGACAGAGAGAAAGCGAGAGAGCACAGTATTTGAAGTGCCTCAAACAAAACAGAATCAGTTTCAAGGCCTCCTTCCATCCTATGCCCAAACCATATGACACTCACATACACTCAAATTCTTGAATTTTCTGATACAATTTATAGAAACTTAGTTTACCTCCACTTTTTACGACAAAAGAATATGGCAATACCTTTAACTCGTCCATTTTTAATTATTTAAATCAATCCAGAATTTTGAATAGGATTTTGAGCTCCTGGAAAATAAGTAGCTCTTAACCTGGAATCTGTAAATCTTTTTTTTTTTAACTTTTTGATAAATTGTACTTTGAAGTTACTGGTTCCATTTGTAATCTTGTGTGTTTTATTTTATTTTATTCATTTACAAGCATTATTTTGAGAAAGGGTACAGAGGTTCACCAGACTGCCAAAGGGGTCCATAATACAGAAAAGGTCAAGAATACCTAGTATAAATAATCTTCACTGTCAAGATGTCTCTCACAGCCATGAGCTAGTTGCAGTGGGTGGTCTGGACGTCCTTCAGGGAGTAGATACATAGAGTGGCTGACAGTAGAAAGGCCCTACACCTCCTTTCTCGTCAACATTTCTCTCCCAACATTTATCCATGTCTTCTTCTGGTCCTCCTTCATCAGCCCTTTTGTGGTCTACTGCTGCCAAGCCTCTAAAGGGTATAGGCATTAAAAAGAAAGTTGATGAGTCTTCCAGTGGACCAACAGCCAAGTGGCAATGAGACTCAACCTCAGTTTGTCTTGGCATTGGTTTCCAGAGCATAATAAGGGAAAACTCCAGGAAATATGCTGTTAATGCCATAAAACCTAAATATCAGGCAGGCCCAGCCAGCCAGCTGCAGTGGCGATCCCCAGGTCTCTGGGCAAAGCACAGGAGTCTGTAGGAGCTAGGTGAGACAGAAGCACAGAGCCTGTGGCAGCAGCAGCAGCTATTCTAGTAGTTATCAGCCCATAGTCTAAAGGTTTGAAACACCTTCTTGAACTTCCGGGAGCCATGATGACCCAGTAAACTCTAAGAGCTCTCATCCCTTCCTTGAACAGCCCAGAGAATACTGACATAGGAGAAACCCTGGAATAGAGGAGCCAGAAGTAGAGATTCAGTAGCTTTTTATCTCAGGAAGCCGAGAGACCCCCTCTTGCATTGATGGAAGGAGACCAGTGCATGAAGGGAGGCATCACAGCAAGCCCCACCTTAGCAGACCAGTGGGAGTTCCTGAGCCCCAGGGGGGTAGAGCTAGCAAGCACCTACACCAGGACCCCATGTGTGCCTTTGTACAGCCAGGGGAATTGGCAGACACCAGTGCAGACCTATGGCTGAGACCACCCGTACTATATAGCACAGCCCTGCCAGACCACCACTCCCCCAACACCTCACACTATGACTCCAGGGAAACTCAGAAAGACTTCACTGGGCCTCAATCCTTGGCACACACTAGCAAGGTTCAGCTCAGTACCAGATGAGCTGTAGCAGTGTATAGCTTCTAGTTGACAAAACCAGAGGCCATGGCACAGAAAGCCAGTAATCAGGCCCCTAGTTTCCAATACTAGAAGCTTGGGACAGAGCCCCCTGGGCCCCAGAAGCAGATATCCACTTAAAAAAACAAGAAAAAGGCAATGACCATGAAGAAGCAAGCTAGAAAAGTAAAAAAGACCTTTGAATCATATTATGGGGACAAAGAAGATCAAAATACAAATTCAGAAGAGGACAACATTGACACTATATCTACATCTGAAATCCCAAAAGGGAATATGATCTGGTCTCAAGCCCAAAAAACATTCCTGGAAGAGCTCAAAGAGGATTTTAAAAGCAAATTAGAGAGGTAAAAGAAAAATTACAGAATCTAACAGGAGAAAATGTCTCCTGGAAAAGCAAAATTGGCCAAATGGAAAGAGAGATGCAGAAGCTATCTGAAGAAAATTAATTTGTTAAAAATTAGAATTGGGCAAGTAGAAGCTAATGACCCTATAAAGCATCAAGAATCAGTTAAACAAAATCTAAAGAATGAAAAAAGAAAACATAAAATACCTCATTGGAAAAACAACTGATCTGGAAAACAGACCCAGGAAAGATAATCTAAGAATTATTGGTCTACCAGAAAGCCATGAAAAAAAAAAGAGCCTGGACAGTATCTTCCAAGAAATCATCAAGTAAAACTGTCCCAGGATCCTAGAACCTAGAGAGTAAAATAGTCATCCAAAGAAGCCACCAATCACTCCCTGAAAGAGATCTCAAACTGAAAAGTCCAAAGAATACCATAGCCAAATTCCAGAATTATCAGGTCAAGGAGAAAATACTGCAAGCAGACAGGAAGAAACAATTCAAATATTATGGAACTATAGTCAGGATCACACAAGACCTTGCAGCTTCTACATTAAAAGATAAAAGGGACTGGAATATTATATTTTGAAAAGTAAAGGAGCTTGGACTACAACCAAAGATCAACTATCCAGCAAAACTGAGCACAATTTTTCAGGCAAGGAGATGGACATTCAATGAAATAAAGGAATTCCAGACCTTCTTGATGAAAAAGGTCAAAGCTCAATGGAAAATTTGATCTTCAAATAAAAGACTCAAGGGAGCCATAAAAAGGTAAACAGCAAAAAAATAAAAAATAAAAAAAAACCTTGTTATTCAACAAGGGTAAACTGTTTACATCCCTATATGGGAGGATGATATTTGCTAATCTTGAGAATGGTATAGTTAGTATGACACCTAAAAGGGATATACACAGACAGAGGGTGTGGGTATAAATTAACTGAAGTGATGATTAAGAATTCACTATTTCACAAAAACTGCTGGGAAAAGTGGAAAACAGTATGGCAGAAATGGCATAGACCAACATCTTACACCATGTACCAAAATAAAGTCAAAATGGGTTCTTGATTTAGGCATAAAGGCTGATACTATAAGCAATTTGGGAGAGCAAGGAATAGTTTACCTGTCAAGAGTTATGGAGAAAGGAAGAATTTATGACCAAACAAGAAATAGAGAGCATTACAAAATGCAAAATGGATAATTTCAATTATGTTAAATTGAAAAGGTTTTGTAGAAAGCCAATGCAACAAAGATTAGGAGGGAAGCAGAAAATTGGGAAAGAATTTTTACAACCAGTGTCTCTAATAAACGCCTCATCTCTAAAATATACAGAGAACTGAGTCAAATTTATAGGAATACAAGTCATTCCCAAAATGAGAAATGGTCAAAGGATACGAACATGCAGTTTTCAGAAGAAAAAATTAAAGATATCTACAGACATATGAAAAAATGCTCTAAATCAATATTGATTAGAGAAATGCAAATCAAAACAACTTTTAGGTACCATATCTCTCCTGTCAGATTGGCCTACATGACAAAACAGGAAAATCATAAATGCCAGAGAAGATGTGGGAAAATTGGAAAACTTTTACACTGTTGGTGGAGTTGTAAACTGATCCAGTCATTCTGGAGAACAATGTGGAACTATGCCCAAAGGGCTATAAAAAGTGCATACCCTTCAACACAGCAATACCACTTCTAGGGCTGTATCCCAAAGAGATCCCACAAGTGGGAAAGGGACCTGTATGTACTTATATAAATATATACATATACACACATACATACACACACACACACGTGTATTTATAGCAGCTCTTTTTGTGGTGGCACAGAATTGGAAATCAAAGGAATGCCTATCAATTGGGGAATGGCTAAACAAGTTGTGGTATATGAATGTAATGGAATACTATTTTGTTATAAGAAATGAGGAGCAGACAGACTTCATAATAACCTAAAAGGGGAGCAGAACTAGGAGAACACTATACATGATTACAGACACACGCTATCTGTGATGACTAACTTTGATAGACTTGGCTCTTCTCAGCAATACAAGGTTCAGAGACAGCTCCAAAAGACTCATGATGGAAAGAGCTATCCACATCCAGAGAAAGACTTACAGAGTCTGAATGCAGATTGAGACAAACTATTTGCTCTCTTTTTTTTTCCTTCTTTTTTGGTTTTGTTTCTTCTTATGATTCATTCCATTGGGTAAAATTCTTCTTTACAACTTGACTATTAGGTAAATAAGTTTAATGCAAAGGTATATGTAGAACCTATATGAGATTGAGGTGGGGAAGAAGGAAGAAGGGAAAACTTGGAACTCAAAAACCTGTGGAACTGAGTGGTGTAAACTAAAAATAAAAAATAAACTTCTGTAGTTTAGGGTAGAGTTAACAATTTGTATGAAAAGATACCTTTGCAATGTTTGTATTTTCAAAATAAAATTCAGTTAATATAAAAAAAAACCTGAATGTCAGAAATTCAGAAAGAAGTTCCTCCAAGCAGTGAAAAAAGGAGTCAATTCAGATGATAATCTGTCTTATCCAAGCATTGAATATCCATCAACCACTTCCAAAACAATTCATATATTACATATCAAACTGGCATTTCAAGCCAGCTCCTATCTTACATCACATACTGCAACTGAAAATGCAAATTCCACTTTTTTTTTTGCTTTTTTTAAAGTTTTTTAGAAAAAAGTGTTTCCTAAAGTGCCACAGTAAGAAACAGTTGACACAATACAATCCAGAAGTCTGTGACACTCTCCCTCAAATACATATACAAACCAGGGGTAAAGTAGGTTCAATTTCGGAAAGCACATTCAACTCTTTCATATATACCAAAGGAATGATATAAACTAGTTTCTGCTGCTTGATCATAACCAAAAGGCACTTACTCAGCATGAATTGAACTTGGAGCTGATCTGCACACAAAACAAACCAAAAACAAACTAAATAGATCTGATTCTAGCCTTCTAATAGCTTGCGATCTATCGAAGACAATTAAAATGAGCTATCCTTCATATTGGAAGTAAATAGTAGAGGGAAATAATTTTTTCTAGTTATGATGATGAGCTAATCACAAGATACTGCTGAGATCCACAGAACTCAATCAATACTACTCCTTTATAGGACACTTTATATACCTACGGCCACAGAAGAAAAATTTTCCCTGTACAAAGTGAAAAGTTATGTTTTGATCGAAGATCAAGCCATGAAAACCTTATCACCATCATGCTAGGTTAACCAACTCAAGTAAAACTGTTAAAACCAAGTATCTTCTTATCATGATTTCTCAGTAATGGATTTTTTAAAGGTCTCTTTATGGAGTCTATTGGAAAAAGATCTAAAAAGTGTCAAGAAGTTTAACAGGTATTGCCTATTTTTATCACTGAGTGATTTTAACATTTTTTCATCTATAATTTAAAAAAAACTTTTAAGGTTTAAAAAGCAATCAAATTTTTAGGGAAAATGCATATATACGCATATATGTTATATATGTATACACATACACACAAATATATATGAATATATGGCATTGTTTTGATCAGGTTAAATAGTACATTTTAATAATGATTTAGGATTTAGATAGTCTTGACATTACAATATTAAGAATTTGATAATATAATATTAAGCAATTACCCAGAAATTACAATGAACATACTGACTGGGTTTGCCATATGTTGCTTTCACAAAAACACAAACTTTGAAACAAATATATGAAATGTCTATTTTCTCATTTCTGTTCAACATTAAGATGTTTATAGTTAACATCTGAATGTATTATTGTTTTCTGGCAGCTATTAATCATTATACTCCTACATTACCATGTGCTGTAGCACTAATACATGCCAGGTTACTAGAATCAGATTGCTGATACCTTCTCTGTGTGACCAGCACCATAGGTATTAAATGTAAATTCAGTCCATGTGTGTAAATATATTTATTTGCTAGTTCTACTAAGTCTGCGGTAGGCAAACTATCACTAAAACTGTACTGCTCAATTTTCATACTTATCACAAATAATAAGCATGAAAATCCAGTGATACTTACAAACAGAACTAAAAAGTCCATGGGAAGAAACAAATTTAGTTCAAAAAGAGAAAAGAGCCAACCAGTAGTACCCATCAAGAAGCATACAATTTACCATGATGTTAAAGTTAAAAGACCACTCCTCTAGGTCCTCTTTGATCCAGTCAAATTGGTCTTATTGCTATTGCTCACACAGGACCCTGCCTTCACCCTGGATGTTCCCACGACCGGAATGCATCACTCCTCACCACCCTCTGTTAGTGTCTCTAGTTTCCTTCAAAGCGCAGCTCAAATCAGACTTTTAATGTGAATCTTGTACAATCACTTACAGTCTCATTGCCAATGCTGACCAGCATGGAAGCACTGGCCTGCCCCTTTCCAATCCCAGCCAGTTGGCCCTCTATGGGCAGCATGCAAACTCCTGCAGATAGCTGATCTCCTTCAGCTCTTCAGTGCTAAGCTAAAGCTACCTACCAGTTTCAGCCTCTCCAGTAACAGGGATTACAGGAGTTTGCCACCAAGCCCAGCACATGAGTACACATTTTTTTTTTTAATATTCAAGACTAACGATCAATTTTCTAAAAGGAAAGTGTACAATTTTTAAACGACAAAGTCATCACCTTCACAACAATCCTCAGTTCTAGAGAGTCCTGAAGGTATACAGGGCCTAGATCACATCAGGCCCAAAACAATGCTCATCTGGCTTTATTTTGTTAAGCTTTAACAGACTTTTCTCTCCTATTTGAGCTTCTTAAATTCCAAATGTGTGGAAATTCTGGCTACCTAAACAGGCTTATTTTACTCTCAATGATACACAGGTAAGATAAGATTTGCCTGAAAGAAAATTTTGTCCTGCCTCTACTGACCTCTCAATTTGTTCCCAATTAAGTAAGTAAAGCCATTAAAACTCTCAGTGAAGTTTATCTCAAAGTCCAGTTAGAAAACTTTACAGTCAATCATATATTTTATGCTAATTAAGACAAAGCATAGCCAAACAAAATCCACAAACTATTTCACTATATTCCCCAGCCCAATTAGAATAAGGAGGAAAGGGAGGGTGAGGAAGAGGAAGGGGAGGAAGAGGGGGGAGAGAACAGGAGGCAGAAGGAAAGAAGGAGGAGAAGGAAGAAGATGAGGAGGACAAGGAGGAGAAGGAAGGGAAGAGAAGAAGGAAAGAGGAGGAAAACACAATGAAATTTTAACTGAACTGATTTTCACTCAAGTCAAGGAGTCAGACTCAGAAATATGGCAAATCAAAAAGCTTTCTAGAATGATCAAAGATTGACTCTACTCTTATCTATATACTTTAACTATCTTTTAAATTAGCCTGGATCACTCAAGGAGCAAAACATAATCCAATGGAAGAAACAAACAAAAACAGGATAGGAAGCCAGTGTCACTGGATTCCAGGGTATGGGGTTGGGGGGATGAGAGTAGATACGATGTAAGAAGACTGGAAAGGCAGGTGGGAAAAGCAGGCTATCAAGGGGTTTTAATACGAAGCAGGATTTTATGTTTGATTCTGGAGGTAATATGGGGCCACCATTTTATTGAGTAAGGATATGACATGGTCAGACTTTCACTTTTAGTAATGGACAGGTAGACAGATCACTGGCTCTGACCCGGATGTGAATCCCTGCTGCAATGTGTACTACTTGTTCATCCTTGGCAGGTGATTTAACCTCCCTGGGCCTCAGTTTCTTCATCTGTAAAATAAGGGACTGAACTAGATATCTTCTGAGGACTCTCTCAGCTTTAGATCTATGACCAGTGATGCTATGATTTTCATATGTAAAGTAAAAGGATAATAAAATTTTTCTCAAACTAAATGCCTTTATGGCCATGTAACTGAAGATCCTTAGCTTTAATCACCTCAGGTTTAACACCACATTAAGACCACTGGAATAAGACAGAATTTTCTTGTGCTACTGTTTTAATCTTTCATTAAAGCTACCAAGATAATCTTTACCAGAATTTTGGACCCTGAAACAATAGAAATTTCATCATCTAAATGTCTAAAACAGAGCTAAAAAAAAAAAATAAAAACTTCAGTTCTCATTTTCCACATAATTGTTAAATTAATCCAACTTTTATTCTCTACTTTACGCCTTTTAAACTACCCCAGGCCAGTCAATGAGGAAAACAGTAAAAACATTACCAAACATCACATGTTTATGTAGTACTCAAAAGAGTTTACTTTTCTCACAACTCTCTGAGGTTACTATGCATGAGCATTATTATCCCCACTTTACAGACAGGAAAACTGAAGCTCTGGGAGGTTAAAGTGACTTGCCTGAGGTCACACAGCTAGTCTCAGAGGCCGAATTTCAACTCAAATCCCCTGACTTCCAGTCTAGAACTCTTTATCTGCTCCATTCCACATCCCATGAACACTCCAATCACACTTTGAGTTAGATCTTTAAAAGAAACACCTGTAAGATATTCCCTCAGTTATAAACACTGGTTTTTATACTCAACCAGTCAACTGTATATGACTTACTCTACTTATCCCTAGGCCAGTTCACTCACTGAATAGTAACCAAGGGATCTATAGCCCCTTTTACCCATAGCAGATAAAGTTTACTAACCATCTTTTCCTTTTTGGAGGGAGTTTGGGAAGGGAGGCCCCAGATCCTCCCAAGGGCCAGGCTATGCACCAACCATCTTTCCTTTTTAACTTAGTTTGGACTCAAACTCTTTCACACAAACATATTCTCTTTGGAGGTGAAAATGTGGAACAATGTAAAGACCACTGTATATAAGTCTTCCATCCCTGGTTCTGTCTGTCACTAGCTCTGCGACATGAAGAAAGTCGCCATATTGCAGGCCTAGTCTTTGCTCTCTGACTTGTTCCTGCATAGAACCATTTGAGGGATCAAATGAGAGTTGTTGGTTAGTCATTTCAGTCATGTCCAACTCTTCATGCCCCATTTGGAGATTTCTTGGCAAAAATATTGGAGTGATTTGCCATTTCCTTCTCCAGCTCATTCTGTAGATGAAGAAACTGTGGCAAACTGGGGTAAGGGACTTGATCAGCATCACACAGCTAGTAACTCTGGGAGGTCAGATTTGAACACAGTCTTCCTGACTCCAAGGCCCACACTATATCTACTGCACAACCGATGTTATTAAAGCCCTTATCAAATCACAAAATGCTGTACCAATATAAAGCAGCATTATTTTAATTACTTATTAATATATTTTATTATACTAGCAATAATATTCCTCTGTCATTCTGTCTCTTACAACTGTTACTCTAAGAAAATCTTCTTTCTCTGCCTTTATGGCATATGAGAGCCAGCAAATGAGCCTTAAAGGCAGTGTGTGCAGTGTAAATTGCCTGGCTGTGGCATCAGAAAACCTAGGTCAAATCCCAGCTCAGCCACTCACTCCCAGTCTGACCATGAGCAAGCCACAACTTTGCAGTGCCTCAATTTCTTCATCTGCAAAATCAGAAGATTAGACTATAGATACCTCCCATCCTAGGGCTGATAATAAAGCAGCACCAGGAATATCCCTGTCACAAGAAAAGGAAAATCCTGAGTTGTAAAATGAAATTAGATATAAGAATCACTATGCTCAATCTCTAAAGCTCTTCAAAGTACAGCAAAGACCCCTTTCAGAATTTCCATTAAAGATTCGATCTACTCCCCCTCATTCTTCTGTAAATTAAACCTGCTTTTACTCCAGCAATAACACTGAAATTTTTTAATATGTTTACTGCTTCCTCTTTTAATTACTAATATTGCAATAGCACTAATAAATAAAATTACAGATCTAAAGCTACAAGGGACCTCAGAAACCATCACATACAACCCCCTCATTTTACAGCTGAGGAAATGGAAGCCTGGGAAGATTGGTGACTTTTAATCCAAATTTACAGCATTTCAGCTATATTACAGATTGACTGCACATGTTCCTCTGAATTAGCTTGTAAATGTAATCCTATTATAAACCTTTAAATTTAAATCCACTGATCTCCCAAACAAACCAAAGACAAAGAAAAAGGACCATTATACACAAAAATATATACTTTTTTAAAATACCAATGTTTTTTCAGGGAGTCCCAATATCTGTATATCATAGAAACAATCTTGGAATTACCTATAGATAAAATTAATGGCTGTGAGTTGACTAGCATCTTATTCATAATGAGTTGAGCACAAAAACTGGCATAAAAGACAACATCAAGCATGTTTATTCGAAAAAGGAGGTGGGTCAATCATATAGTAAGAGAGAAAAGTAAGGGATTCACAGCCTGAGCAGAGAACTGATGCAACCAAAATACTAAAAGCATTAGAAACAGGCCCAGTATATCAGGTATATCTTTATGGAAACACATGTACAAGAATTTCAGAGGATGAGAATAAGCAGATGGGTTGAAAACGGGGTGGACTGAAGGGATACTCACACCTATGAGATCACTGAAGGATGGAAGGATGTTATTCTGTTTACTTCCCCACTAGTCATGCTCAGATACCTCATTGTGACACTGGATTCTTCATGGTAATGCCCATGAAGCCTAACTCTTCACCAAATCCTATAATGCAAAAAAGACTTCTTGGGATTGGGCTGTCATCTTACTGGCATTACTAGAGGTCAGCTTCCAGGTTTTGAAATTTCAGGCAATAGAAATTATTTAAGAATACATGCTAATGTGTGGAAGGGGTTGCAATCTGTTACCAGTCAATGAAGCATCTCCTATCAATAGCTAAAATTTACTAACATTTTCTCAAAATTTTTTTTAAAGCCAACAGTATTTAAGAAATTATTAGTAATAGCATTACTAACATTAATTTTGGAGCCAAGATGGCGG
>JAQQSZ010013328.1:0-11782 GCA_028646595.1 Phalanger gymnotis | reverse complement strand
AGAAAACATGTAGATGACTTAGAAAGTTTTAGACTTATTTTAAGGAAGATAGTAATCAAATTTTGGAGAGAACTTTAGAAGAAATTGAAAATCTGATAGCAAATTTTCAGGTCCAAATTCAACTTCTTGTTCACAGATGAAATTGAAGAAAAAAGAGTTGTAGGAGATCTATGATGGAGAAAGGACATAAAGAGAAGAACTCAAAGAAGAATGTAGTTGATGTGGTGAGGTACATGAACTGCAGAGTAAAACTTATTGGTAGATTTCATTAAGTGGGGTATAGTGTTGAAACATACCCTAGAGGAGAAGAGATGGGAGAAAGCAGTAGAGTCTTTGAAACCATATGAAAATAATTTGGTGTATCAAGTTATTAAAATATGATAATTCTGTAAATAATTCTTTATCCAGAAATCCACAAGCAATTATTAAGTATCTTTTATCTTCCAGGTACTTTGATAGGTGGTAGATAATATCTGTACATAGGGATGGAGATTATACCTGATGTTTTGTTTGTTTTTCATTTTTGTAGGGAGCTACCACTGAGTAACTTCTTATACAAACACAACTCAAATGTTTCCTGAAACCTTATCATTCAACAATCAGTCAAAAGGTAATTATTAAGTGCTTACTACGTGTCAGTCCCTGAAGATACAAATCTAAAAGAGATACACAATTCATTCTCCTAAAGAGCTTATATTCTATGGATGAGACAACATGAATATAACTAGGTACATACAAGATACATACAAAGTATATAAAATTATTTTGATAGTTGCCTGGGAATTGAGATGGTAAGTATTTATGCAAGTCATATTGCCAGTATATGTCAGTGTCAGTATATGAATCATTACGAACCATTACTTCTTTTGTTGTTGTTGAGTGGTTTCAGTCATGTCTGACTTTTTGTGAACTCATTTCAGGTTTTCTTGGCAAAGATACTGGAGTAGTTTGCAATTTCCTTCTATAGCTCATTTTACAGATGAGGAACTAAGGCAAGCAGAGTTAAGTGACTTGCCTAGGGTCACACGCAAAAATCTGAGGCTGGATTTGAACTCAGGAAAATGAGTCTTCATGATTCCAAGCCCAGTGTTCGATGCATTGTGCCTCTTACATGTAATGTGCTATATCTTATCAGTAACTGTGATTGAAATTAAGGCAGCACAATAATACATTTGAAATCTTATAAGAAGTATCTGTATCTATGAAATAATAAGTGTTCAAGGGTGAGGTGATCAACACCCACCAACGAGTACTTCAAAACACAAAGCTGAAAATGTTAATTAGCATGGAGAACAACAACAAGGACAAATAAACAAAAACACAGTGACTTAAAAAAAAAATATGTTGTGACCTGATGTGGGGGAGGGGTACAGGGACGTTAGCCATAGGGAATCCAGAGTTTGATTTGGGCATTAATGTATGAATATAATTCAATCAGTCTGAAGAAAGTATTCTGGAAATAGAAAGCAGTAAGGGAAATAGCAAGAAGATAGGAAAGTTGAAGGCACATTTATAAAGAAATATCTAAACATAGTTGACATTCGTAATACATAGGAGTAACATGAGTTGTTGAATGGTGCCAAGTTGGAGAGAGCTTTAAATTTCAGTATACTTGGTGAATTGAATTCGTGGGCAATAGCCATTTAAAAGTTCTCTATGTTGAATTGGCATAACAGATCAATGCATTAGGAAGTTAAGTCTAGCAGGGAGTGTTGAAGTAATATCCTAACCCACCCCAGCCTCACCATGAAAGTAGGCCAGAATTTTTTTTTCTACTTTAAAGGTATTGAAACTGTTCTTGAAATTTGATTCACTTAGGGGACTTGGACCAAGGCCATCAATATAGCTCCCTTATCATGTAGGAACAAAGCTTCCAAGACATGAGGGGATAGAAATTCTTCCCTAAGTCTGTGACTGTAGGCTAGCAACATGAACTTCATTGGGAATATATGCTACCTGAATCAATTCTTTATCCTGGATAAATATCCCTTGATTGCTCTGGATGTCAGCTGCTATGGCTAAGTAAACCTCTTCTTATTAACTGTAAGATGGATTACTAATTATTGGGAATTTTTGTTTGTTTTGGGTTTTTTTGCTTGTTTGCTTTTCCCAGTTTCACATCTGTATCAGCCGGAGAATTTCCTGAGTCAGGCCCAGATCACTACCCTATAACATGAAGACTTTTTTTTTTTTCAAGGAAGTAAGTAAAGCTAGGAAGACGTACTAGAAAGCTATTTCAATAGTCCAGGTGTTTATAATGAAGAGCCATGCAAGTGATAGTGTTGCAGTCCTGGAGTTCTGGGAACTCTTAAATTCAAGGGCAAAATGTGCAGATCTACTTCAAAAGAATTCAACTCAGGCCTTCTTTTGGTCCAATTAACAAGGTTTATTGTATCACCAATAGAAGCAGGACAGATTTTAAGAATCCAAGCAATCTAAAGGGGGTAAGATGGACCTTTTATACAGAAAGTGTGGGAAGATATGAATGTCATCTAGGAGTAGCCAATAACCAGGGGTGACCTGGAGATAACAGAAAAGAGGTCTAGACAGGATTAAGGGTGGGAAATAGCATGGAGTAATGTGGAGATAACAGACAATGAAGGTTAGGCTAGGAAGGGCTGGACATGGTACCACAATGAAAGGACAATTGAAAGGATTACTGGGATGGGTGATGCCTCAGGCAAAGGCCAGGGACTAGAGTGTGGGGGAAAGTCTAGGACCTTTTAAGAGTCCATCATTAGCACCCCATCAGTAGTAAGGATAGAATAGGAGGCAACATAGAGATTGTGGGAGTAGAAGTTGCAAGGCTTTCTTACTTATCAGATATGAAAAGATATGTAGAGAAAGAGAAGTTGAGTTAAGATTAGAGCACCAAAAATCCTCTATTTGCATGAGCTTGATTACAATCCCTAAATTTGGTGGAATTCTGTGTTTGGATTTCTGTGGCTTTCCTGATGCATCATATATAGAAATCATTTTAATGAATTTCATTTCCATAGTCAATATCTAGTCCAATAAAGCTAGCCATTCAGGATTGGTCTTCACAACTGGTTCCTACAAAGCTGGCTACCATTGACAATCCCTAGAATGAAGAATGTTGAGTGGTTTACAGTGCAGGTGGGTTCACCCTTAGTAACAGACACAGCTGTGCCTATAAAGCACATGAGCAGAATATTTAATTTAGGAAAATTGCTAGCAGCAGGCAGAATTATAAAAGAGAAAGTCACCTTCAACTGTCACTCAGGAAGTTAGAAAGAGATCACGGAGAGCAGCATTTCCCCAAAATGTTCCCAGGCTAGAGTTCTGCTCAATAGCCTTTCAACACCACTTAATGATCAATGGAATCAACAGTGGTCTGCCAAACACATGTGTCTGAAGGTCTGTATGAGGGAGGTGAAAGGGATTGGCTAAGGGGGAGAACATTGATAGATATTCCAACCATATGCTAATTCTGTCTGGCAGGATGGATTCTGGGGTGGAAGCCAGTTCTGATAAACATCTACAACACTGCAAAAATCTCCTCTTGCTCTCATTCATCTACTGATCTTTTTTTTCCCCATCTTTTGCCTTAATATTCCCTTTCTTCCTGCTCTGATTAAGCAATAACATTTGATACTGATGAGGTTAGACTTTTGGCAACCTTTAGGCAGTTTTTTTTTTCCTCCTAAATAATACATCGTGGCCCAGAACACCCTCATGTTCTTGAATGCAGGTGGGCTGCATTTCCCAACTATTCAGAAGTACTTAGATGATTCATGCATTTTAATACCTTTCTGATTCACCTCAACTGCACATGTAGGAAGATTCTTTTCCCTGTTGGAATTTAGAGCTTAACTAAGAAGAGCAGATGTCCTTTTTTTTATCACTGCATAGTGGACTCTATTGCTTCCAAAGGAGGAATTTTACTTTATTTTTTTTTGCAAGTTTAGTGGATTATAATTCATGCTTAATGCACAGACTAGTTAAAGCAGGTAGGGAAATTAGTATAGTATCTTGGGAGAGGATATCATGGTAAGGATTATTTTTTTATTTTATTTTATATTGTTGCAATTGTACTTACATTTTATCTTCAACTTCAAAATCTTAGTTTGGCACTTACGATACTTTTGTAGCACAATATAGAATGTCCTTATACATAATATAAAAGATTTGTATTGAAAAGGACTCTTCAAGGTCATTGAGGTCAACCTCTCCATTTTACAGTGGAGGAAATTAAGAGGTAAGATAATTGTCTTGCTGTTGGCCAGGGATATCATACAAAATCTAGAATTTCACTGGCTAAGAGCCAGCATATCCCTAGAGAGTGAGACACACCTCTCCTAATCCAAAGACAAAACCTACAACAGGCCTCCAGGGTCTATGTTTTCTGAATTACAAAGAACACCTACTACTTCCTATAAGACCATGATTCTCTATCAAAATTCTCACCAAAATTCAACTTAGTCTCTCACAAGGACAGTGCCCCCATAATTATAGCACCGAAGGACAAAAGGATACTTTATTGCCCTTACTATATATCAAAGTATTATGGGAGGAGGGCACAAGAGAAGATTGGGAATATGAATGTATCACAATATTCTTTAAACAAAATTATAGTTTATTTTAATTTTATATGCCTATACACAATTTGATTTAGGTAAAGATTAATGTGGCCAAAAGTTTAAATAATAAGAACATAATTGAACTAGCCATTTTGTTTGCTACAATTTTCCTTCATATACATTTTGTTTTCACAACTAGTTATGAACACCATATAAAAAAGATTCTTAATATACTCTTTAAAACCAATGAGTCTTAGGACAAAATTCAGTATGTTATAGGTACTCAATTTGTTGTAGTGATTGGTAATGCATTTTAAAGACAGAGTTCTAAACTGAGGTACTCTCTATCAATGGGTATCCTGTCATAGACATTTGTTAGGAAAAATATATACATTGTATGAACTTATTTATAAGCTACTTTAACATAATCTATCAACAGAGACATATGATTATTGGCCTTTGCCTTATCCCTTCACGAAATGATTATTATCAAGCAGATGTTAATCTAATTTATCAAACATTTACTAAGGGCTAATTTAGTATAAAGCACTAGATTAGATGGTGAGGAAATGACTTTTTTTTTTTAAAGACCATTCTCAACCATCAAGGAAACTAGACATTAGAGTACTAGAAATTATTAACTGGAGGCATTATATGTATCTCAAGTACCTTCCAAATCACCAAATAAATTTATGTTCATTATGGTTATAGTGTTATTTATATTCTGTCGAAAGATCAATTCTATCATTAAAACCTGTTTATCTTGTCCTAAGTAAATCTATACCACTAGCAGAATTTGTTGTTCAAGGGCAGCTAGGTGGCAAAATGAGTAGAGCACCCTCCCTAGAGCCAGGAAGGCCAGAGTTCAAATCTGGCCTCAGATAACTGACATGCTGTATGACCTTGGGCAAGCCACTTAACCACAATTGCCCCGCCTTCCCCCCTCCACAAAAAAAAGAAAAGAAAAAAAATAATTAGCTCATCACAGTTAACCAATTATTAGTAATAAAATATGTTTGGGATAATATAGACATCAGTTCTTGGACTATCTTAATTCATCAAATACCAACATGTCACCTTATAGGAAAGAAAGTTGGGCTCAAAGTCAGAGAGTTCTGCCTCTGGCTATTTGGCCCAAGGCTACTTAACTACTTCCAAGGCAAATCTCTAAAACTACAAATTTCAGAGAAATTGTTGTTCTGGATTGATAAATTCCTCATCAGGAGCTTCCAATACTGACCAATTAGGTCTAGTACAAAAACCAATAATAAAAAAAAAAAAAAACATAATGAACCTAGCTTTTACTCTTGCTATTTATCAAAATCTTCCAACTCAGTTTATTTAAAATAGGCACATAAGATAATTGTAAATTGTCCATATACATTAATCCGCTTGTTTTGAGGTTATGAGTAGCCAAACTTTCTGGACTTTCTTTCCCTCAAATGACCAGAAGGCATCTTTTTTTTTTGTCTGAAAATAAACTTTTATGTTTTGAATGCATGTAAACATGTAAATAATTGTAGACTGTTATTCATAAGGGAAATAATAAAAGACGAAATGCTTCATCATTGCTTTCTAGACAAAAAAGATTAATTTGCATATCCCCTCTAAAATGGAAATTTCAAATGTTTAATGTAGAATATCCCAAGGTTTCCCCTATGGATTTTTTTTCAAAATCAAACCCACAACCACCTGTCACTGGATATCTTGTGAATTCCAAACCCTGCTTCTACTTTTGCAAAGCAAGAATTGGAGCCTAGAAACAAAACAATAGGAAACAGGGAGGGTTCATATATATTCAGAGATGGGGGGGAAGATATAATTAGAGGACTGTTTATGTGTCTGTGTATGCATTCACACAGGAACCATACTAAACCAATAATTCAGCCACGATTTCTTCCCAGGGTAGAATTACAGTCTTTAAATATATGTTTTAAAACAATATCACTAAGTTCTACCATCTATTCTCCAATAGTTCTTTAAAATGGGTGTCAAGTTTATTCATAACCTTTGCAGTTCTGTTTTCACAGACAATTTACATAAATACAGTGTTTGGACTAATGCTATTCCACTGCTGCTACTCAGAAGCACCATAATTAAACTTTTTTTTTTCTATTTCTTTTTGCAATGCTTGTAATAGGAAAAAAAATTAAATAAAATGTGACTTGCACAGCAAGTTTCAAATGCACTAGGAGGCTTGAACCTAATTCCTTAGGTTCACATCAAAAATCCCTATTCTTGCTAGGTAGAAGACATGAGCCAGGGGAAATCTTTTTTGTTGTTGCTATATTCAGAAGTAAAACAGATGGTATGCCCACCATTTGTGGTCAGTATTAAAGATGCTAAATAAAATACGATCACTTCTTAAAATATTTATGTAGCACTCCCTTGAGGATGGATGGTAAAGATCCCTCCCTATTCCCTTTCCTCATCCCATTTCAGAGTAGGTGAAGATACCACCTGAGTACTTCAGGTAAGCCATGATGGGCCTTTTAATTAGCTGCTAAGCCATACTCTGTGAAAAAAGGACAATGACTGCCACTTATATTTGTTCTTTCAGGCATCTGACGCAGAGGTAGAAATGAATGACTAGAAGCCTACCTCCCCTATTGAAAAGATAGGCACATGGAGAGCAAGGGACTCAGGGTAAACGAGGAGATCAGCTAGAGTCAAGAATTAGTGTACGTCATCAGACTGGCTAGTTATTGTAAGCAATGTGTAATTTATGAGTGGCAGGCTAGCCTAGTAGATAGAAAGCTGGCCTTGGAGTTAGAAATATATGGGATTTGAGTCTTACCCCTAAAACATCCTAGTTGTGGGACCCTGAAATAATTATCTTACCTCTCAGTGATCTAGAACTTGTCCAGGACTATGAATTGCAGAATAGAGGCTAAACCTCATTGGTCAAAGATATTTTCACAACAGGAGTTCCCTAGCCCAATAAAATCACAAGTTCAATCAATTTTAAAGTAATTTTATAATTACACAATGTTAAACATTGGGCTTGGAAAAACCATCTATTTTCGACCATAACATTCTGTACCACAGTAACTCAGTCAGTGGCTAAGGTCATTAAGTGATCCATGGTCATATAATTCATCAAAATATTGGATACTGCCTTAGCAAATGCTTCTGTTTGAATAGAAAAGTATCATAGATTTCTACCTGGGAGGAACTTCACAGACCACATGGTCCAATCCACTCACCTTACAGATAAGACAATTGATAACCAAAAAGATTATGTCACTTGCTCAGGTCACACAAGTAGGTAAAGAGGCAGAGCTGGAAGCTGGTTCCTCTCAATCCATATTCAAGGTACTTTAAACTTAATGATCTTTTCAGTCTCCTTACACCATGCCATGAAAAAAAAAGTGATAAAAATCTTAAGATAATAAACATATCTATTTCAACCCAATATTAAGTACTTGCTTTGTATCATATACTTTGCTAGATACCACAGATACAAAGAGAAAATACAGAGATTTCCCTGTTCTCAAGCACCTTCTATTCTTTTGGGTGCAACTGGTTAGAATAGTGCTGGTTTTAGAATCAGGAAAATCTCAGTTCGAATTATACCTCAGATGTTTACTAACCTGTGATCCAGGACAAGTTATTTAATCTCTGTAGGAAGTGATTTCCAAATATGGAAAATAGAAGGGGTTAGATTTTATGACCTCTAGGGTACCTCTCCTTTCTAAATCTAGGATCATATATAAAAATAATGCTACTTGCCACTATTGTGGCTGTGTAAGGCCGATAACACCAGCATACAGGAGGGCTACTAGCACAGGTGTTTTTATCTGCTAAGGAAAGCAGTTTTAAGGGGTTAACAATCTCACTTTAATTAAACGTACATATATAATTCACTTAGCTCAGGGTAAGCAGTTGGCACCCTGAACTTCAGAGACAACAAACAGAAATTACAAGTAGAAATTATATAAACAGAGCAAAATAACACAAATCAACGGACAGGATTCTAGCTGTCTGACCAAGACATTACATACATAGTTATCAGAGAGAGAGGCACCAACAACTGGGGTTTTCAAAGCCAGGGGGTTCCTTAATGGCTACCCAAGAGTCTCATCTGGTCAAATCACACAACACTCTTCCAGTGAGTGAGCCCCAAACAAAATACTAACCTCAGAGTATATATATATATATACATACACACTTTTTCAAGGTCAGAGGGCATCACAACCATGCAAATCAAATCCATGTGACCTAGGCCTTCCCCATGACTTAAGCAGGTCATGAAAGACTCTTGATTGAAACAAAGGCAAGACTCAAAGGCACTTGATTGCCTTAGTGCTGATAAGTACTCCAAAACAACAACAACAAAAAAAAAAAAAACCACGAAAAGTCCCACTTTACTTGCCATTACATCATATGAGTATCATAATCTAAGGCCCTGAGAAAAGGTTTTCATTAGAAGATGACATGACTCATGAGCCTTAAAAAAAGGTTTTTAAGAAAAAGGATTGACTGCTTAAACATGGGACAATACTAGAAGAGTTGTAATAAAAATGCAGTAGGGCTAGAAAGAAGGCCAGTTTGACTTCATTCCTAATGAATTTAGGAGAGTAATTCAAAATAAACCTGGAAAGGTGAACTCAAATCAGGCTATGAATGACTTTAGATGTCTAGCTGAGCATTTGACATTTTATCCTAGATGCAATGGAGAGCCATTGAGGAAATAATTTTTGTTTTTCAATGAGGCTAAATAGAGAACATTTGGATGTACATAGATTCCCTAATGGGGAATATAGCAGCCAATTAAACAAACATGAATTTAGGTTAGAGGAGGTCACAGCCATATGAATTTACTGACAAACCTCTTTTCAAATTATGGACAAAGGACTCAATGGAATCAAAAAACTCAAGTTTTAGCTTAATTCTCTGGGATCAGATTTTGACAAAGACATTTTTATTTTCCTTTTTTTTCCCCCAAAGAAGATGGGAGTAGATATTTATCAAATAAATAAGGGACAGAAGCAAACTACATGCCTTCCTTAGAATGGTTAAGCAGTTTCTGCACAATAGGGAGATTATAGTATTACTCAATCAACTTCAACTCCCGCCCTCTCAAAAAAGGTAATATTGTTCATAAGAGATAAATGCACCTAAAAATAGCCATGAAGAAGTCATTAATCTAGGTTGAAAACAAATATCCCATCAGTACAAAATACTTTGTATGATGACTAAAACTTAATAACTCAATTTGGCTATTTTTAACATTCCCTTCTGTCAGAAGCTGGTTTTAGTTATCATATGACACACACATATCTTGCCACTGAATTTTTTATGAAAAAGACAGAGTAATGCTAAATATGCCCAGAAAAAAAAAAGTGGGTCCGTTATGTGTGCTAAAGTTCTCTGCTCATTATCATAACACAACAGCTATCAAAGGCACAGTAGCAGATGGACTTCTATGCCTTGTCTTGGCATCTTATAAAGAGAATCACTTTTTTTTTCATTTTTAACCACTTGATCAAGTGACTCTGTGAAAGAGGGCTGAATACTGCCATGACCCAAAGAAGAGGAACATTCTGGGTAATATTGCTTTTTTTTTCCCTGTTGTGGCCAAATAATTTGCAAACTCCACTAATAAGTATGAATGGTATTTCAGTATTTCATATATCTTAGATTTTGAAAAGTTGCTACATCTCAGTAAAAGCAGCTCAAGTTCCATTTCCTAAATAAGATTTTTAACATTATTCATATCATGGACCTCTTTGATAGTCCAGGCAAACATATGGACTCCTCAGAAAAACACGTGTTTCCTCCATTAACAATTAAATAAATGCTAAATTTCTATTAGAGGTTAATGGAAATAAAGATGTATTTTTCCCATTCAAGTTCATAAGCTCTCTGAAATATCTCCATGACTCTGTAAACCCTAAGCTAAGGCCCTTGCCTACATGAAGCTTTCTTTATCCTCACCAATCATTGAGACTTGCTCACTTTTCAGATTATCTTTTTTCTTATTCCTCTACCTTCATGTTGTATCTTTTTCAAAATCTCTACTCCTTTATGAGAGAATATAGATTTTTTTCATTTATGAATTTGAGCATTTGCTAATGTCCCTTCCAAAATTGATGAGTGACTATTACCATTTTTGTTTTGAAGTACCAGCATCTAGAACAATACCTTGTATGTCATTAATAATAATATCTAGCACTTATATAGCACGTTAGGTTGGCAAAATAATTTACAAATATTTTATTTTATCTTACAACAACCCTGGGAGGTAGGTGTTATTATTATCCCCATCTTACAGATGAACAAACTGAAACAGGTAGAAGTTAAATAATTTATCAGTAAGTGAGGAAAGATTTGAACTCATTTTCCTGACTCTAGGTTCAGTGATCTCACCATGGCACCTGCTAGGTACAGGAATTATTTTTTTTTTATGCCTCAAACCTACATTTGCCATCAGACACATACTGAAAGACTCTCAAACTTGGTAAGTCCTGCTAGAGTTTAGATCTTCCAGCAAAGCCTTTGAAAGTCCAATCATGCCTGTTCAACAAAGCCAAAAGTAGGGCTGTAGTAGAGGAAGTGTGAATGATAAAAATTAGAGATGTGAAAGTCTCAGCTTCCCTTCAATCTGTTCCTTTCCATTATAAATGACACTATTCTAGTTCAAGTCTTTATTATCTTACATTAAACATGATGTAATTTGACCAATCCTACAGACTGACATTACATTAATTTTCCTAAAAGAGTTTCTGTCATGTCACTCTCAAAACATTCAATGGCTCTCTATTGCCTGATGAAGGAGTATTGCATAGTGATTCTGTTTGAAGATAGGATGATCTAGGTTTATGTTCTGCCTCCAGCAATTATTGTATTGTATTGTAGTTGGTATATGACACACATATCTCGCCAATGAGGTTTCTTTTTTTTAAAGAAAAAGTAGACAACTCTAAATATGATTGATTATGATCAATTCACTTAATTTGAACTAGCTAGATAGTTTAGTCTAGTGGACATTGAATATCACCGATTTGGAATCAGGAAGGCATAAGTTGACATCCTGCCTCCAACAATTACTAGTCTTACAACTGGCCAAGTCACTTCAGTTCCCAAATACTGTTTCCTCACCTGCAAAATGAGGGTGTTGGACTTGATGACCTACAAAGACCCTTCCAGCTATAAATCAATGTTGTTTGTCAAAACTCAATGTGTGCTGTAAATCACAGATATTTTTAAAGAATAAAGTCCAAAGGTGCTTTTTTTTT
>JAQQSZ010013327.1:0-11782 GCA_028646595.1 Phalanger gymnotis | reverse complement strand
TGGCTAGATAATTGAAGTTAAGCCAACAAGTATCTATTAAATGCTTACTATGCAGCAGTCACTGTGCTAAGTGCTGGTAATACAAGGGATACTTCTAAGGTCAATTAGAAATTATTAGCCAAGGTGGAACCATAACCCAATAAAGCAAATAATTGTTTGACATTCTGCTGATGAATATTATCAGAACAAACTTCTTAATGTCAGCCTCCATACCTCAGGTTAACAAAGCCCAACTCTATTGTTTCTTTCAGAATGTTTACTTGCAACTTTCAGGCTACTTCTGCAACATTGTATGAGATCTTGGGTTTCTTTTAAGGTTTTTACAAATTACATTTTAAAATATTAAATATAACTTTTAACAGTATATATGTCCTGAAATAAATATTTAAAGAATCTAAAATAGTTGCAATAAAATCATTAAAAAATAAAGGACAATTTCATAATGCACATTAAAAATGTGGAAATCTATTTTTTAAAAAAATGTAACCTTCATAAGTTTTTTAGGAGGTAGGAGCTGAGAAGGAAAAAGAGCAACTCGACATCTGCAATAGCAGCCACGTCATTTTTCGTAAAACCAAAATAATATATGACTCAATAAGTAGTACCAATGAATCAGAGATGTCACACAGATGTTTTGAATCATTGTGTGAAGAGGGATTTTCACAAGAAGAGTTAAAAATCATTTATACTATAAGTAATGTAGTTAACCACTTGTCTTATATAGTCCCATTATTTCAGAAATGAGTTACTCAGTACCTCAAAAGAGTTAGAATTTTGTTAATATAAAATACCATTGGTATTTTATACCCCATTGACTTAGGTTGCATTTGCTCTATTCTTTAGTGGATCATTGTTATGGGGAAAATGCATCACCTGGTTGCCATTTTTCTGGTGATCAACCTCCCTCAGGGTGACTGGGCCAGTGATCAGATGAGAGACACAGGGTTCACCTCTTCACCCCTGCTCAAAGCCTTTCAAAATTTGTAAGAACTACTAGAATTTCTGCTCTGCTGGCATGGCCCATGGGAGACCAGGATTCATCTCTGTGTTCTGTTGAGGCCTTTGAGAAATGAGCATGTCAGAAGCAAATGATGGAAGTGAATAATGATGTGTGGTTTCCTCTTTTTCATGTTTTGTTACAGAAAAACTCTTTATAACCTGTTAGGCTTAAGTTAAAAGTATTGAAAATTCAGGATCATTTGTTGCATTGAAGAGCAACATATTAAATGCTAATACATTGGATTTGCCTAGAGGACTGGATGGTAATTCAAGAGTCATTTCCTTTGCGTGGGGAGGGGCAGAGCCAAAGTGACAAAGAGAAGCCAGGAAGTTGCCTGAGCTCTCCCCAGTTTCCCTCAGAAACAGTGCTAAATGAAGTCTCTAAATGGATTCTGGAGCAGTAGAATCCACAAAAAGATAGAGTGAAACCATTTTTCTAGCACCAGATAACTTAAAGAGACCTCAGGAAAAGTCCATCTCACTTGGGCAAAAGGGGAGTAAAGCCCAGCACAGACAGCGTCTGAGCAAGCCAGGCGGAAGTTCTTAGTCACAGCACAGATGAGCAACCCAGCCCTTTAGTCCTGACTCAACAAATCAGCAGTGAGGCCTCCAGCTCCTGCACAGAAGGGAAATTGCAAGCCTTCAAAATAACACAACCAGAGGGTGCCTTAGGAGCAGACCTGAACTTTAAAAGTCACAAAATAGGCTGAAAAATGAGTAAGAAACAGAAGAGATCCCTGAGCATAGAAAGCACTAGGGTAACAGGGAAGATCAAAATACAAACTCAGAAGGACAACATTAAAATGCTTACATGTAAAGCCTCAAAGAGGGATATAAATTTGTCTCAAGCCCCAAAAGTCCTCTTGGTAAATATCAAAAAGGATCTTGAAAATCAAATAAGAGGGAAAAAATGGGGGAGGGGTAGAAGAGTTATGAAGGAGAATTATGAAAAAAAGAGTCAACAAATTAGAAAAGGAAGCAAAAGAAATTGACCGAAGAAAAAAACTACTTAAAAATAGAATTGGTCAAAGGGGAAAAATCCACTGAAGAAAACAACTCCTTTAAAAGTAGAATTAGCCAAATGGAAAAGGAGGCACAAAAGTTAACTGAAGAAAATAATTCCTTAAAAATTAGAATTGGGCAAGTGGAAGTCAATGACTCTATGAGACATCAGGACTAAGTAAAACAAAATTAAAAGAATGAAAAAATAGAAGAAAATGTAAAATACCTCCTTGGAAAAACAACTAACCTAGAAAATAGATGCAGGAGAGAGAATTTAAGAATTATTGGACTACTTGAAAGCCATGATCAAAAAAAGAGCCTGGAGATCATATTTCAAGAATATCCTACATGATATCCTACGACCAGAATGTAAGATAGTCATTGAAAAAATCCACCAATCTCCTCCTGAAAGAGATCCTAAAATGAAAACTCCAAGGAATATTGTAGCCAAATTCCAAAATTATCAGGTAAAGGGAAAAAAAATTCTTCAAGCAGCCAGAAAGAAACAATTCAAATATCAAGGAGCCACAGTCAGGATTATGTAGGACTTAGCAGCTTCTAAGTTAAAGGATTGGAAGGCTTGGAATATGATATTCTGCAATGCAAAGGAGCTTGGACTAAAACCAAGAATGAAGTACCCAGGAAAATTGAGCATAATCTTTCATTGGAAAGGGTGAATATTCAATGAAATAGGGGACTTCCAAAATTTCCTGAAGAAAAGACAGAACAGAAAATTCAATCTTCAAATACAAGACTAAAAAGAAGTATAAAAAGGTAAGCAAGAAAGAAAAGAAAATATTATTCAATAAGATTTAAACTGTTTTCCCTGCATGAGAAATACTTGTAACTCAAGAACTTTATCTGCATTAGGAGTATACAAAGACAGAGAATATTGGGTATAAGTTGACTTTGATGTGGTAATATAAAAAAAAGTTTAGGGGTGAAAAGAAGGATTGTACTGGGAGAGGAGAAAAGGGAGAGGCAGAATGGATCAAATTACATCACATAAAGAGGGGTAAAAGACCTATTCCAGTAGAGGCAAAGAAGGGGTGTGTATGAGCATTGTTTGAACTTTACTTTCATCAGATATGGCTCAAAGAGGGAATAGTATACAAATTAAGTCAGGTATGGAAATTTATCTCACCCTGTAGGAGAATAGGAGGGAAAAGGGGAAAGAAAAAGGAAAGGGTGTGGTGACTGATAGAGGGGGGGGCAGATTCAGGGAGGTGGTGGTCAGAAGCAAAATTCTTTAGAGGAGGAACAGGGTGAAAGGAGAAAGAAAAGCACAAACGGGGGGTGGCTAGGGGGGAAATACACAGTAATCATAACTGTGAATGGTATGTCCTCTCCCAGAGAATGGAAGCAGATAGCAGAGCGGATTAAAATCCACAATCCTAAAATATGTTGTTTACCAGAAACATATGTGAAGCTACACACAAAGCAATGGTAAAAGGCTGGAGTATAATATATTATGCTTCAGCTGAAATTAAAAAAAAAAGCAGGAGTAGTGATCCTGATTTCAGATAAAACAAAAGCAAAAATAGACCTAATTAAAAGAGATGAGGAAGGAAACTATATTTTGCTACAAGATACCATAGACTTTGAAGTAATATTGATACTAAACATATCTGCACCAAGTCATATAGCATCTGAATTCTTAGAGGAGATGTTAAGTGAGTTACATGAAGAAATAAATAGCAAAACCATGAAGGACCTCAACCTCCCCTTCTCTGAACTAGAAAAATTTAAGCACAAAATAAACAAGAAAGAATTTAAGCAGGTGACTTGAATTTTAGAAAAGTTGGATATGATAGACCTCTGAGAAAAATGAGTTTGGATAGAAAAGAATATACCTTTTTCTCAGTGGTACATGGTACATACATAAACATTTACTATATATTGGGCACAAAAACCTCACAATCCAACACAGAAAGGCTGAAATAGTCAATGCTTCCTTTTCAGATCATAATGCAATAAAAACTATGTGTAATAAAGGGCCATGGAAAGCTAGACTAAAAACTAATTGGAACTTAAACAATTTAGTCTTAAAGAATGAGTGTATCAAACAACAAATCATAGAAACAATCAATAATTTTATCAAAGAACAAATGAGACAACATACCAAAACTTATGGGATGCAGCCAAAGCAGTTCTTAGGGGAAACTTTTAAATCTCTATATGCTCACACACGTAAAATAAAGAGGAGATCAATGAACTGGGCATACAACTAAAATAGCTAGAAAAAGAAAAATAAAAACCTCCAATTAAATACCAATTAGAAATTCTGAAAAACAAAGGAGAGATTAATAAAATTGAAAGTAAGAAAACTATTGAACTAATAAATTTAAACTGGTTTTATAAAAAAATGGAATAGATAAACCTTTTGTTAATTTGATTTTTTAAAAAGTCATTTCCTTTTGCCTCTAGATTTAACTTCAGGTCAACAATCTCACACATGTTCTTCAGTTCATGAATGGAGGTCTTGAGAAGATTATCTAACTTCCCATCCCAGCTCAGGAAGGGAGTAGTTCTTCTTACTTTTCCACTGGCTTTCTCTGCCCCCATGTTTCCATTCTTATTTCTGTAACTATAAACCCCAAGTCCAGTCCACTGGTACATGTAATTGTTCCTTTGCAATTATAACTTTCCCTGGGATCCTTAAAATATATAAACATCTAGCTCCTAAAATGGAAGTACATAGATTTATCTCTCTCCTCCTATCCTTTGCTGTCATTTTTTCTCCAAACAAGAAGGTATCTGTGGTCCTGGAGGAATATTTTAGAGGTTGCTTACTACAAAGCATTACAGAGAAAATATTCCATGGAGACACATGATGGCAGGGATGGAAAGGAAAAAGGCCAATGACAAATATTAAAGAAAAATGTTTGCAGATTACATTAATTTTTGTGGAATAATTGTTTTTCTGCATGCTAACTACAGAGAAGGAATCCTATTCTCCTTATCCTCCTCTTTCTGACTAATTTATCTCCTTTGGACAAATCTTACATTTGATGTTACCAGGCTTATTGGGTTTCACATTTTTTAAATCTGTTTCCCTGGCTTTCAGCTACAATGAAACCTCAGGTCTAGGGGAAATAATATCCTTTCTGTAGTTTCCCCATTCAGTTATTTTATGGAATATCTCATCCTAGACTCATTATTCATAAACCTGGAGAAGTTTCTATTTCCACTTATCTCTGTACTTAAAAGATTATTTTCTGTCTCAGAATTTTCCAAATTAGTAGGTCACACAACTGGCTACTTTTTAAAATAATTCAATTATAATATCTACATAACTATATTTTTAAATCAAAATAAAATTCAAAACAAAATCAACAAAATTTATGAACATAAAATTCATACTAAGTGACAATGAAATTAACATTACATTTATGAAATGTGATTTGGGTAGATAAAGTCAAATTGGAATCAGTACAAAGTGAATCTCAAAATTGGTATGAAGAAAGAGTTAGCAAAGTAGAGGTCAGGGAGAGATTAAGATAAGTTCTTTCCTAAAAGAATTGTTTTAACTCTTATGAAGAAATATTATGATATAAATATATATGTGTATGTGTGTGTATATATCTATATCTATATATACAGAGAGAGGGCACAAGGTGAGTCGGATATGAAGGGCTGATATCTAAAAAATAAAATTAAGGGGTGAGAGAGGAATGTATTGGGGGAAGGAGAAAAGGAGAGAGGCAAGAAAAAGCTGTTATAATGGAAGGGAAGAGGGAGTAGGAGAAAGGGAATAATCGAACCTTACTCTAATTGGATTTGGCTTAAGGAGGGAATAACATACACACTCAATTGGGTATTTTACCCTACAGGAAAGTAGGAGGAAAAGGGGTAAGAGGAGGGGATGATAGAAGGGAGGGCAGATTGAGGGAGGAGGTAGTCAAAAGCAAACATTTTTGAAAAGGGACAGGGTTGATGGAGAAAATTTAATAAATGGGGGATGAGATAGGATGGAGGGAAATATATTTAGTCTTTCACAACATCACTATTATGGAAGAGTTTTGCATGATGATACATTTATAACCTATATTGAATTTGCTTTTCTTATCAAGGAAGGTGGGTGGGGAGGGAAGAAAGGACAGAATTTGGAACTCAAAGTTCTAAAAACAAATGTTAAAATTGTTTTTACATGTGACTGGGAAACAAGATGTACAGGTGGCAATGGGGTATAGAAATTTATCTGGCCCTGCAAGAAAATAAGGAGGAAGGATAATGGGGGTGGGGAGCAGGGTGATAGAAGGGAGGAGAGACTGGGGAAAGGGGTAATCAGAATACATGCCATCTTGGGGTGTGGGGAGGGTAGAGATGGGGAGAAAATTTGTAACTCAAAATCTTGTGGAAATGAAAACTAAAAATAAATTAATCTAAAAATAGGAAAAAGAAAAAAAAGGAAGAAATTATGAATGGAATTATTGGGAAACCTCTCACAACTATAGACAAGATATTGTTCTTTACCAAACAAAGGATAGTTATTATGAATGACAAAAACACGAGTGTAAATAAACAGAGAATATATTTAAGGTTTATATGAGGGGGAAGAAATCAACTGGGTATTTATATCGTAAGATTATAAGTAGAATTGACCTTAGAGAAAGTTTAGACCATCTCCTTAATTTGTACATAAGGAAACTGAAGCTCATAAAGGTGATAGTATCATAGATCTAGAGTTATAAAGAGCCTCACAGACCATCTAATCCAATATTTCATTTTATAAATGGTGAAACTGAAACCCACGAAGGTTAAGAAAATTGTATTAAAAAGGCAGCTAGGTGGTGTAGTGAATAGAGCACCTTTGCTGGAGTCAGAAGGACCTGAGTTCCAATCCAACCTCAGGCTCTTGACTCTTACTAGCTGTGTGATCTTGGGCAAGTCACTTAACCCCAATTTCCTTGTCTTCTCCTCTTCAAAAAAATGGCTAAGGCCACTCAGGTAAAGTGATTTGTCCAAGATCACATAGATAGGAAGTAGAAAAGTCAAAATTTGAAACCAGGTATTCTCATTTCAACCATGGTATTCATACCAATACTTTATTCTGTTAATGAGAACAAAGGAAAGTGTGTTGCTTCTTATCTAAACCAATATCCTTTTGATATTGAACGGTTATTTATAGAAAAAAACCCTGTGTGATGCTTTTGAAAAAATTCTTTCTGCCTTTCTTAGACATAAAGTATACAGTTTGTCACTATGTTAATTATCCAGCAAGGGAGTTCAATTTGCTGAGGTCAGCAAGTGATTTTCTAGTAGGTTGCCATATTCCTTCTGGGCGCTAGAGGATGCTCAAGACTGTAAACTTCTATCCTAATCCCACCATCTGCCATACTCTCATAGTGGAAAAGTAGTTTTTATTAATTCCTTACTGGCTGGGTTCCAAATTTAATTCAAGGAATAAAATGGAGTATTGATCCAAACATTAAAAGACGGTATCTGCTATCTGCATCTAGCTTAGCCCTTACCCTGTGAAATATTTTACTCTTTCAGGCCATTCGCCAATGCATTTAAAAATCCAGGGCCTTAGCAGCTGTCATCTCAGTACAGTAAGAGAAGAAAGTGAAAAGGAAACTAGGCTAAAAGCTACTCTGTTGAGATAGTCACTACCAATCATCCCTAGCTTTTCTTCTGTTTTCCTCACAGGATTTTCAAGTGTGACCTGTATGTACTAAATACCAAAGGAGTGTGTGTGTGTGTGTATGTCTGTGCACATATACACACACAGACACACACAACTCATTAAAAAGCGGTGGAGGGAAGAGGAATATAAATGTTCACTCACCATCTCAGGAGCAAATGCCATTTTTTTTCTGCTCATAAGTGCCAAGTGGTTCCTGAGAATCATCAACAAATTAAAATCTTTTTTCCACTAACATTTCCTGCTCTCAGATCTCCAGGCATGACTGATGTTTTTGATACCTGCAGGAATATTGGCAGCACTGGTCCTTGTATCTACAGCTCTTCGTGTTCTTTGTATCACTCAAGCCACATGCCCTTCTCCTCAAGAAGTCTAAATGTAGAGAGGGAGAAAAAGAATTGAAATAAGGGCACATACAAAGTAGAAGAGAGTTTTGTTATCCTCTCAGATGCTTCTGCTATATCACACACACATACACATACATGAGAGAGATTCATTTTGATTTCAAATGAAAGAGGGGGAGTGAATTTATTATAATCATCGTTCCTCTGCCTTCCGTTCTGCCTCTGTCTCTGTTATCTGTCTTCTCTATCTGTTCCTGTCTTTAGTATACACACACACACACACACACTCACACACACACATCCTTATTATCCACAAAGATAAAAAAAGACATGGATTAGTATTCTACACCTGTGAATATCTTAACTAATGAATTAATAATAATTAATAATTAATCTTAACTATGAACGTGTTACATGTTTGTCCAGCTTCTCTGCCTTAAGAAATTATATAAATGTCTAAAACATTTTTGAAAGAAGAGTCTGCTAAAATCCTATTTTTAGGCTATCTGCAATGAAGCTTAATTAGGATCAGCTTAAAAATTGAGTGAGTGGGATTAATTAATGGAATTAAAGGTTGAATTTGGAACAATACTAAAGACTAAAATATGTCACATTAATTCTTCTCCCCCCAACCTTGGTGGTCTTCCATAAATAGCACTAGCAATTAGAGACGATCCAAAATTATTCAATAGAAACTGCTCAGCCTTAGGCTGGAAGGCTCAGTGGAATGTAACTCGTCCTGAAAACTGACACTTCTTGTCATGACCTATGTAATTTTTTCAATTGGCATTTCTCAATTGTCAGGAAACTACCATTTTCACGAAGTAATTTTAGGATTAAATTAATGGATAAGACTCATGGCTGTCTTCTGTGGATCTAGTACAATTTATGACACTTCAATGAAGCACGGAGTTGATCATCTATTTCACTATATTTCCTTAAAGGCATCTCAGCAGAAAGGGCTACTTCAAATGGAAAGTATAATGGATACAGAATTTTTGGTGTTCTGCCCTCAGAAGTAGAGAGGTGGCATTAATCAAAAGGCAACTCTGCTTGACACTTCCCATTTGTCCACTGAAACATCTATGTTAGGAATCTTCAATCCATCAGCAAGCATTTATTAAGCACCTACTATATTCCAAGCGCTGTACTTGACACCAGATAGTTTGGAAAAGTCTTATTTCATAATAAGATCATAGGTTTAGGTCTAGATGTACAAAGGACCTTAAATATTATCTAACATACTCCCTTCCACATTTTATAAATAGAGATCCTGAGGATGAGAGATAATGATGGTGGTGGTAGTGGTGGTGGTGGCAAGAATTTATAGAACAGTTAAAGATTTGCAAAATGCTTTGCAAACATTACTCATTTTATCTTCATAAAAACCCTTGGAGGTAGATGCTATCGTTGTCACTGTTGTTCAGTCATTTCAGTCATGTTGGGCTCTTTGAGATCCCATTTTGGGTTTTTTGGCAAAGATAGTGGAGTGGTCTATTATTGCCTTCTTCAGCTCAATTTACAGATGAGAAAACTGAGGCAAACAGAGTTAAGTGACTTGGTCAGGTAACACAGCTAATAAGTATCTGAGATCATATTTGAACTCAAATCTTCCTGATTCTAGGTCTGGCATCCTATCCACTGTGTCACTTAACTACCTCAATATAGTGATTTGCCAAAGGTTAAATATATAGTAGTAGAAACAGGATTTCTAATCAGCTCCTTTGTTTCCACATCCACTTGTCTTTTCAACACACCAGTTTCTTTCCTTTCTTACATTTAACTCTACCTTTGTTAAAGGAAGGGTATAGTCATATCACCATTTTCTATTTTTCCAGGGTGAAAACTCCTAAAAATTAACTCTAACTGCTATTCTTTTCCAAACATCCAATCTGTTGCAAATTCTTGCTGTTTCTATCTCTACAATAACTTTCACATGTGTCGCTTTCTCTTCACTCACAGCGCCACCACCATAGTTCAGGTAATCATCACTTATTACCACGACTCTTGCAAATATCATTCAAATTAATCTCCTTGCCTTGTTTTTTCCCTCTCCAGTCCACTATACACAATCTGTCAAAATTACTTTCCTTTAGCACAGATCTATTACCCTTTGCCTCTAGAATAAAATATGAATTCCTCTGTTTGACTTTTAAAGTCCTTCACGACATGGCCCACACCCATCTTCCCAGCCTCATTATGTACCTTATTTCCCATACACGTGGTCTAACCAAACTACACTCTCTATTCCTTATACATAGTGCTCCAACTTACAGCTCTGGGATGTAGTTCCTCCTCAACTCTGCCTCATAAAATCTCTCACTTTGTTTAAGACAAATTTCAAAGTTCAACCATAACATTTTATATGCTTTTCTTGATACCTTTTCCCTCCCACCGTACCTAACTATATGGTTATTCTCATTTTCTATTTATTTTATTTTTTAAAAATGTCTTAGGTAAATGGCATCTCCATTCCTGAAGGTTAAGGACTGCTTCAGTGTTTGTTTTTGTATACCCAGCACCTAGCAAATGCCTGGAATATATTAGTTGCTCGCCTAAATGTTTTTGTGGGTTGCTTATATGCAGCTTTAGAATATAGAATGTGATTTAAAAAATGAATCTGGGAGTTTCTTACAATTCACTAAATCATAATCTCATAGTTGGAATTGACCTCAGAAGGCATCTAGTCCTGCATATAACTTGAGCAAGAAGTCTTTCTACAACATTACCAAATAGAGTCATCCATTGTTCACCTTGAAGACATCTTCATTACCTCCCTTGAAGAGTCACTCCATTTTTACATGCTCTAAATTTTAGGACATTTATACTTTTTGTTTTGTTTTTTGTTTATGTAACATAAAACCTAAATCTGTCTTTCATCAGTCTACAGAGTTGCTACTCCACTAGCTCTGCCCTGTGGTTTCAAATAGAATAAACTTAATAATTCCACCTCTAGGTCACTTAAAATAAGCGGACATATGTTATGGTCCACCCCCATTCTTCTCTTCTGTAGGATGAATGGAACCTGGAAATATGGAAAGTATGATTACCTTACATAAAGAGTTGAGTTGAAGAGAGCCTGAAACTAGTTAATATTTACCTAAGTCCTCTGTCAAAAACTGAAGAAGCTAAGCTTACCAAATCTACCCCTCAGTTAGGCACTAAACAATTAAAACCAAGAAAGCACATGTGCTCAATTAGCCACCACTGTACCATCCATATATGGAACTATTGATTAAGCAAATGTAGGAGTTTTGGATAGATAAGTTCACTTACCTTGGTAGTGTACTTTTCAGGGACATATACAGTGATAACGAGGTTGATGCATGCATTGCCAGAGGTAGCTCAGTGTTTGGGAGGCTTTGAAAGAAAGTATGAGAGAGAAGAGGTATTAGACTGACTACCAAACTGAAGGTCTACAGAGCTGTTGTGCTGACCTCAATGTCATATGCCTGTGAAACCTGGACAGTATACCAGTGTCATGCCAGGAAACTGAATCACTTCCATTTTGTCTTAGGAAGATTCTAAAGATCACTTGGCAGGATAAGGTACCAGACAATGAGGTCCTTACTTAAACTAAACTGCCAAGCGTTCAAACTCTGCTTCACCAGCACTCCTCCTTCCCCAAGAGCCCCCTACCCGGACTGGGCTTAAATCTTCAGCAGGCTCTTCACTCCTGCTCTGATCAGCCACTTAATTCCTCCCACCAGGTGGGCCTGGGGCCAGAAGCAACTGCAGCCCTAGTTCTAAAGCTGCCCCACCTCCGCTGCCCCAGGGGCAGTGGCCGAAC
>JAQQSZ010013326.1:0-11783 GCA_028646595.1 Phalanger gymnotis | reverse complement strand
ATATTGCTTGCCTTTTTAATGGGTGGGGAGGACCTAGAAGGAGGAAGAAAATTGGGAGCATAGCTAACACACTGATTGACAGAGTCAGCCAAAGTTCTTACCATTGGGCTGGATCTAATAAGATGAAATTCCCTAGAGATGCAAGTAAAAGTCCTGTACATGAGACCAAAAAATCAACTTCATAAGCACAGGATGAGAGAAGCAGAGATAAATGGGGATCTGGCTGAAAAAAGATCTGGGGGTTTTAGTGGATAGAAAAGTCAGTGAGTTGGTAATGTGATGGCGGCAGCAAGAAAAGCTAATGAGATGTTGGACTGCATTAAGAGAGGCATAGGTTACAGGATTAAGGATCTAATAATCCCACTGTGCTCTGCCCTGGTCAGACCACATCTGGAGTGTTATATTTACTTCTTGGTGCTACTAATTAAGAAGCACATTGGAGAGCATATGGTGTAGGGCAACCAGGATGATGAAAGCCCTTAGGACCATGCCACATGAGGGTCAGTTAAAGGAACTGGGGATATTTAACCTGAAGAAGAGAAGAGTCACAAGGGACATGATAGCTATTTATAAATTAAATGAAGGGATGCCTTGTAGAAGAGACTCTAGATTTGCTGCATGTGGCTCTAGAAAGCAGAAGCAGGAAAAACAGGGAGGGATTCTAGTGAGGAAAATTTGGCTTGGCCAGGAAAAGCTTCCTGACAATCTGAGGTGTCCTGAAGTGGAACGGGCTGCCTTGGGAAGTGGGGGTTCTCCCTCCTTGGAGGTCTTTAAGCAGAAGATGGATGACCATTTGTCTGGTATGTTACAGTGAGGAATTCCTTTGGGATATGGGTTGGACTAGATGCAGGCTGAGACCCCTTCCAGCTCTAAATTGTGTGATTCTGTGACTAAACCACAAGGATTGCATCTATCCCTCCAAGCTGCTTCTGGCTTCCCTAGTTCTACTTGTGAATGTATTCAGTCTCCAAAAAGGATTTGATACTTATTCCAAGAAATGAGCTAGAAGATCACACCCCAGGAATGTGTGGAATGTGTTATTCAACATATTCTAAAAATGTTTTTAATGAATATCAATTATGAGTGCTTGGTTCTTTTTTTACCGTACTTAATAGCTTTATTGGCCAAATTGTGGTTACTCTTGAAGAATATTTAAACAATTCAAGATGATAATCATCTTAAATGGGACCCATTTATAACTTCAGATAGTTTCTTCTCTTTCCCAACTTCTCAAGGTTGCTTCTTAGTTCATTCTTTTATTCATTTATTTACTTTAGTTTTTTATTTTTATTTTTCTCAGTCATATGTAACATTAACATTCATTTTTAAAAATTTTGAATTCCAAATCCTCTATCTCCCTCCCCTCTTCCCTTTGAGAAGGTGACCAATTTAATATAGATTATACATGTGAAGTCAAGCAAAACACAGACCAAAAAAACCAAAATCAAGAAAATAAAGTGAAAAAGTATGCTTCAATCTGCATTCAGATTCCATCAGTTCTTTCTCTGGAGGTGCATAGCATTTTTTATTATAAGCCTTTTAGAACTGTCTTGGGTCATTGTATAGCTCAGAATAGCTAAGTCATTCATAGCTGAACATCCTTACAATATTGCTATTACTGTGTACAATGTTCTCCTGGTTCTGTTCTCTTCATAAAAGTCTTCCAGTTTTTAATGAAAATATCCTTCTTGTCATTTTTTTATAGCCCAATAGTATTCTATCACAATTATATGCCACAACTTACTCAGCCTTTCCCCAATTGATGGGCATCTCCTTAATTTCCATTTTTTTGTCACTACAGAAAGAGCTGCTATAAATATTTTTGTACATGGGTCATTTTTTTCTCTTCGATGTCTTTCTGATAGAGACGTAGTAGTGGTATTTCTGGGTCAGGGTGTATGGACGGTTTTATAACCCTCTGAAGATAGCTCCAAATTACTCACCAGAATGGTTGGATTAGTCCCAACTCTACCAACAATATACTAGTGTCCCAATATTTCCATACCCCTTCCAACATTGGTCATTTTCCTTTTCTGTCTTATTAGCCAATATCATAAGCATGAGGTATTACTTCAAGTTGTTTTAATTTGTATTTTTCTAATCAGTAGTGATTTTATAACATTTTTTATGGCTATGGAAAGCTTTGATTTCTTCTTCTGAAAACTGCCTGTTTATATGCTTTGACCATTTATCAATTGGAGAATGACTTGTATTCCTATAAACTTGACTCAGTTCTCTATATATGTGAGAAATGAGGCTTTTATCAGAGAAATTTGCTGCACAAACTTTTCCTCAGTTTTCTGCTTTCCTTATAATTTTGGCTGCATTAGTTTTGTTTGTGCAAAAAAGTTTTTAATTTAATGTAATCAAAATTATCCATTTTACATCTTGTAATGCTTTCTGTCTCTTGTTTAGTCATAAATTCTTCCCTTAGCCATAAATTCAATAGGTAAGATTTTCCATGCTCCCCTAATTTTCTTATGATATCACCCTTGATAAATCATGTACCTTTTTTGACCTTATTATATGCTTTGTAACATTAGTCTATACCTAGTTTCTGCCAAACTGCTTTCCAGTTTTCCTAGCAATTTTTGTCAAATTGTAAGTTCTTGACCCAAAAGCTTGAATCTTTGGGTTTATTAATACTAGGTTACTATGGTCATTTACTACTATGTACTGTGTATATAATCTATTCTACTGACCCATCACTCAATTTCTAATCCAGTACCAGATTGTTTTGTAGATTATCATTTTGTAATACAGTTTGAGATTTGGTACTGCTAGGCTACCTTCCTTCACATTTTTTCATTGATTCTTTTGATACTCTTGATCTGTTATTCTTCCAAATGAACTTTTAAAATTATTTTTTCTAGCTATGTAAAGTAATTTTTTGGTAGTTTGATTGACATGGCATTGAGTAAATCAATTAATTTAGGGGGAATCGTCATTTTTATTATACTGGCTTAGCCTATACATGAGCAATTAATATTTCTCTAATTGTTTAGATCTGACTTTATTTGTGTGAAATGTTTTATAATTGTGTTTTTATAGTACTGGGTTTGTCTTGGCAGATAAACTATCAATTATTTTGTATTGTCTGCAGCCATTTTAAATGGAATTTCCCTTTCTATCTCTTGCTGCTGGGCTTTGTTGGTGATATATAGAAATGCTCATGATTTCTGTGGCTTTATTTTTTATCCTGTAACTTTGCTAAAGTTGTTGATTAGTTCAACTAGTTTTTTAGTTGATTGTCTAGGATTCTCTAAGTATACCATCATATCATCAATTTTCTAGTACAGCGTTGAATAATAGTGGTGACAGTGGACATCCTTGTTTCACCTCGATCTTATTGGGAAGGCTTCTAGCCTATCCTTGTTAGATATAATGCTTGCTGATGGTTTTAGATACTACATATCACTTTAAGGAAAGCTCCATTTACTCCTATGCTTTCTAGTGTTTTTTAGTAGGAATGAAGGTTGTATTTTGTCAAAAGATTTTTCTGTATCTATTGAGAAAATCATATAATTTTGTTGGTATTGTTACTGATATGGTCACTTAGGCTGATAGTTTTCTTAATAATTGAAGCAGCTCTGCATTACTGGCATAGAGCCCATCTGGTCATAGTATATTATGTTGGTGATATATTGCTGTAATCTCCTTGCTAGTATTTTGTTTAAAAATTTGCATCAATATTCATTAGGAAAATTAGTTTATAGTTTTCTTTCTGTGTTTTCACTCTTCCTAGTTTAGGTATCAGCTCCATAATTGTGTCACAAATATGGTAGGACTCCTTTTTTGCCTGTTTTCCCAAATAGTTTATATACTATTGGAATTAATTGTTCTTTAACTATTTGATAGAACCTATTGTGAATCCATATGGTCCTGGGGATTTTTTCTTAAGGTCATTGATGGTTTGTTCATTTCTTTTTCTTAGGGTTATTTAAAGCTTCTACTTCCTCTTCTGTTAATCTGGATGGAGGAGTACTGTTCTAAGCTTCAGGTTTTTTGTGCTGCTATTTTCAGAGCTAGTTCTGGGGGTTGAGAAGCTTTTGGTGCTTCCAAGTGGTATGATCTAAGGAGAGGTATAGTCACTGTTCTCCTTGCCTGTGGTCTGGTCTTTACCCCAGAACAGACCTTATTCCCCTGTTGCCACAGGTGCTAGAGCTGCTCTTGGTTCTGAAACTGTGACCACTGGCTATGCCTTTCTGCCTTTGACCTGAGACCAGGGTTCCTCTTCCCTTGTGAGTGAATAGGAGTACTCTTCTCACCCTGGAGCTGTGACCAGGGTCCCTGAACTCCTGTGGCCACAAGGGCTAGTGTTCTTTTTCACCCTGTCACTGCAACCTGGAGCTGTCCATGGGCAATGCAACAAGGTCTTTAACCCAGCACCAGCAAAGGGTCCCCATAATCTCTTTCTCACCAGTTGTCTGACCCCGTTACCATCTGTAGGCTTAGAGCTCTGGAAGCTGCTGGTGCTGCTGATATAGCCACCTCCAAGGCTTGCTTCTGTCTTGCCTGGGCAGGGCTTGTGTTGCACTCCAGGCCCAACTACCATCTCAGTGAAACAGACCTTTCCTGCTGACCTTCTAAGTTGGCCTGGGCTAGAAAATTGTTTCACCCCAAACTTTTATTGGCTGTGCTGCTCCAGAATTTGATTTGAGGCATTATTTTAAAGTTGTTTGGAAGGGAATTTGGAGGAGTTAGGGTGAGTTCCTGACTCTACTTCATCATCTTGGCCCTGCTTCCTTAATTCATTCTTCTTAACACTAAACATTTCCAGGGTGCAGAGCACTCATGGCAGGTACTATGGGGAATACTATGGGGGGCCACTGTCCTGCCCTCTGGAACCTTATGATCTAAATATACTTTTAAAAAAAGTACTTCAAGGAGTAGCTAGGTGGCACAGTGAATAGAGCCCTGGCCCTGGAGTGAGGGGGACTTGAGTTCATATCTTGCCTCAGACCCTTGACACTTAGTAGCTGTGACCTTGGGCAATTCACTTAATCCTGATTGCCTCACCTCCCCCCTCCCCCCCCCCCCCAATAAAAAAGTATTCAAGGACCTGTGGAAGATATCTAATAAGAGTACAGCCTAGTTTTCCATTAAAAGTTCCAAACTGCAGAGTTTATACATTGTAACACCACTAGTAGATTAGCTGTTATTCTAGGGGAGAAAATACATTTTCTAGGATGCCTTCCTGGAATGCATTGTCAAGATAATAATAATAATTACAATTAAAATTATAACAGCTGACAATTACATAGTGATTTAATGTTTGCAAAGTGCTTTTGCATTTATTATCTTGGTTGACCTTCACAACAATTGATGATGATGAAGCTGACAAGCTTGTGAGATGGGTGGGATGGATTAGTAAAATTTATGAATAACAGTACCTGAACTTTCATTTTTTCTTCTCTTGCAATTCTACTACTTTCTGGGTGAAGGGTCACCAGCTACCTTGATTATCAAAATATACTTCCTGCTTAGGTAGTTTCCAGCCCTCAAGCTGCCCCTCCCCCTTTAATGGCCCAGAATCTATTTTTGGCTCCACAATTGGATGGCCTCACATCCAGCCACTTCCTCACCTTGAACCTCAGTTTCCTCCTCAGTAAAGTGAATGAATTAGATTAAGTGATATCTGAGGTCCCCTCCAGCTCTAGATCAAGGATTCCCTGTGTGCCCTTGGGCAAATCACATAACCTCACTGGGCTTTTCTCTTCTGTAAAGTGAAGAGGTTGGACCCAATGGCCTCTGACCTCCTTTCCAATCTAGATCTACGATTCAATTATTCTGTGACTTAATCTCTAGTTGTAGACCTTTGTTGGTTCTCTCTCTCTCTCTCCCTCACTCCTTCCTTCTCTCTCTCCCTCCCTCCTTTCCTCCCTCCCTCCTTCTCCCTCTCCCCCTTCCTCACCCCCTAACAATTTTTCTGTCTTTGCCGGAGTACTTATGCTGAGGTATTTTGTTAATGAAAGGGAGCAGTTAATACTTGCCTACTTTAATGTGTTCTTCCCAGGATAGATGGTGGAATGGAGAGAGCTCCAACCTATATTTCTAGCCTTATTACAGGTTTCTCTCTTTCTCTGTGATCTAGCCAAAATGGCTACTTTGCTGTTCTTCCCGCACAACAATCCATCTCTAATCTCTGTACCATTGTACTGGATGTCTTGGATGCCTGAAATGATATCATAGAATCCCTGGCTTTCTTGAAAGCTCAGTACAAGTGCCATCTCCTGTGCTTCCAAGCACAGGAAGCCTTCAAGGATTCTTAACCTCTTTTGACCCCTGAACTCCTTAGGCAGTCTGGTGAAGCCTATGGACTCCTCAGAAAAAAATGTTTTTAAATGCATAAAATAAAACACATAGGATTACAAAAGAAATCAAATGTTAGTGAAAATAAAGACATACTTCCATCCATGTCGAGATCCTAAGAAATCGGTCCACAGACCCCAGGTTAGTAATCTCTGTTTTATTGCTTCCCCTCTGCTCCTCCACAAAAGCTATCTTGCATTTATTTGGCATATATTTTTTTATGCCAATATAATATATATTATGTATATAATATATTATATGCTATATATTTCAGTTAAAGCATAAGCTTCTTGAGGGTAGGGATTATTTCATTTTTGTCTTTGTTTCCCCAGGGCTGAGCACAGTGCTAAATATAGGATAGGAACTTCATGAATGCCTTTTGATTGGTTGATTGATCTGAAACTAATCAGCTTTGTCAAAGTTCTATAATTTTCTGGGTCCTGTATCTATAGAGCTGGAGGATGGTTCAAATATGGCTGATAATGCAGGTGCTGTGTGTGAGTGGCAGGTAGACAGAACCGTAGGACTCCTGTATGCTGCCACACACAAAGAGAATGCATTTCTTTTCCTTGGAGTCATAGGATGACTTGGCTAGGTGAGATCACTTCTTGACTCTTGTTTCCTCAGCAAAAATAAGTCACCTTAGTCAGTGGACATGAGGACTGATAAATATATTGTATTCCGTTAAGTGACAACATGACATTATGAATCTGAAATTTGTGAATAAACGTTGATTCCTTCTGTCACTGCTCATGTTCTGATTTCTTGGGCAAAGGGTTTAAGTGACTACAAACTCAATGTGAGTCAACAGTGTGGACTGACAGAAAATGAACCCAACATGGTGTGAGGCTGCAGTAAGAGAGGCAGAGTGTTAAGAATGAGGGAGGTAAGAGTACCAGGGCCTCTTGCTAATCTGGACTAGTAAATTCAGTTCTGGTGCCACATTTTAGGCAGGACAGTGACAAGCTGGAGAGTGTTCAGAAGACAGAAACCGGGATAGTCAAGGGCCCTGAGTCCAGGTTCTATGGCATTCAGCCCAGAAAAGAGGAGACTCAGGGAACATGCTAGCTATCTTCAAGTATGTCAAGGGCTGTCATGTGGAAGGAGGAATACTCTTGTCTTACTTGACCCCAGAGGGCAGATATATTGTAGACATTCCAGGAGGGTAGGTTTTGGTTCAACATGAGGCAAAACAGGACTCCGACAATTAAAGCTTCTATAAAATGGAATGCAATGTCTTGAGATTGATCAATCAATCCACTAATAAGGATTTATTAAACACAAACTGTATGCCAGGCACTAAATATATAAGACAAAAAATGTAACAGTGTCTGCCCAAAAGGGGTTTACATCCTATTGGGGAAGGCAGCAGGCACGTGAATGTACATATCTACATGTGTGTATATGTATACACACACACACATACACGCAGAAAATACAAAGATTTCCTTGTCATTGAAAGTTGTCAAGCCAAAGTTTATTGCTGCTAGGTTTTCTGTTGAGCTTTGAGTCTCTTCCTCAAGGTCCCCTTGTTCTTTGGATGTTTATGACTTTCTGTTCTTATAGCAGACTGCATTTAGAGAAGTGCAAAACATGGATTAGGACCAGTACAACTAGCCACTACGAGAAGTCAAATTTGTCCCTAGTACTTTAGCAGTTAGGCCCATTTACTTAATACTTCAAGAAGGGTGAAAACTCATTTATTTACCAATCCAATTGACCTCATGATATGAGAGGTATAGTGGATAGACCATTCAACCTGGAATCAGGGAGATCTGAGTTCAAATTTGACCTCAGACCCTTCTTAGGTGTGTGACACTGGGAAAGTCACTTAACCTCTCTTTCCTCATGTATAAAATGTGGATAATAATAGTGCTTACCTCTCAGAGTTCTGAAGATAAAATGAGATAATATTGATAAAATACTTTGCCAACCTTAAAATACTAAATTAATATTAGCTATTCTTCTCCTTGTTCTTATATGGGGAGGGGAAGGGAAGAGATATTGTACTTCAGAGAGGAGCTGAGAAAATCTTGAAGAATAACATCCATGTCAGGGCAAAGATACTAGGTGTGGAAGAAGGAATATTTAGCAAGGTTCAACACTGTATAGGTGAGGTTAGTCCTTTCCTTTAAAAAAAGTACTGAAACTATTCTTGAGCCTTCAGAGACCAAAGCCTTGGCCATTGATGTAGCTTCCTGGTCAACCGAGTAAAAAAGAGCCAGGCCATGAGGAGCTTTGGATGCTTTTTGAGGCTTCTGCTCAGGAGACCCACCAAATGACCAAAATTAATATTGGGAAGCCATGAATCAACACTGTATCCTCTTGGAAAATCATTTTCTTCCTCCCATTATTCTCCTGCAAACTTCTGCTAACTTTTAAAAAAGTATTTGTTTTTAGTTTTCAACAGTCACTTTCATAAGTTTTAAATTTTCTCCACCTCCCTCCCCTCCCCAAGATGGTGTGCAATCTGATTATAGGCTCTACCTATACATTTCCATTTAACATATTTTCACATTAGTCATGTTGCATAGAAGAATTAAAATGAATGGGAGGAACCACGAGAAAGAAAAAACAAAAAAAGAGGAAATAGTATGCTTTGATCTGCATTCAGACTCCATGTCTCTTCCTCTAGATGTAGATGACCTCTTCCATCATGAGTCTTTTGGAGTTGTTCCAGGTCCTTGCATTGCTGAGAAGAGCAAGTCTATCAAAGTCATTGTATGATGTGGTTGTTACCGTGTACAATGTTCTCCTGGTTCTGCTTATTTCACTCAACATCTGTTCTTATAAGTCTTTCCAGGTTTTTCTGAAGTGCACCTGCTCATCATTTCTTATAGCACAATAGAATTCCATTACACTCCTATACCACAACTTGGTCAGCCGTTCCCCAATTGATGGGCATCCCCTCAATGTCCAATTCTTGGCTATCACAAAAAGAGCTGCTATAAATATTTTTGTACACGTGGGTTCTTTTTCCTCTTTTTATGATATCTTTGGGATACAGACCTAGTAGTGGTATTGCTGAGTCAAAGGGTATGCACATTTTATAGCCCTTTGGGCATAGTTCCAAGTTCAAACTTCTGCTTATTAACTAGAAACTCTTTTAGGACTGTCTTATTTTGTTTTGATCTCAAATCTAAGGTACTATACCAGCCTAGGTCCAGTTCACCCTAGTGATAAATTGTCTTAGAGAAAGGAGTCTCCAGCTGTCCCTTCTATTTAATTCAACCAACATCGGTAAAGCATCTATTCAAACAGAAATCTGTCCTATGTTTTGGAAGTCTGTGGGGGAGTTGTGGAGAGAAGCAGAGATAAGATTCGACTCATAATCTCATAAAGCATATAGTTTGGACCTAATCTCTAGACATCAAAATATTGAATTATAGAGAGGTGCAAAGAAAATGATACATGGTATCCCAGGGGAAAGGGCATTATCAATGGGGAAACCAGGGAAGGTTTCCCTGGCCAAGTTAACTTTTTGAATTGTTCTTTACAGCAGTCAGTGGTTCTCAGATTCTGGGCCATGAACCATGGAAATCCACGTGTATTGGGGTCAGGAGGGAAGGGAAGGTAACTGCAGAGTTGTAGAAAGGTGTGTGAGAATCTCCAAGTGCTTGTAGTAGAACCATTTTAAACCTTATTTAGCAAACATGATTTCTATGTTGCTGTTTTTCAAATGTATATAGGTCCTGTTGTGATTAATAAAATACAGATTTACTTAAAAGTGTTCACATTCATGAATGAATGAATAAATGAAAGAAAAGGCATTCATTGAGTGCTTACTATGTGCAGGGCACTATGCTAAGCATCGGGGGACATAAATACAAAAGTGAAACAATATTCTTATTTTATTTTCTTGATCAACATAGGACAACAGCAAACCATTGGGGTTGATGAAATTGTGTACTTTATTCCTTAACTAATGTAATTCTAGAAAAAGTTGTGAACAACTGCATCAAATGATGGGTAGGAATTTAGCAAGTGGAAGTGAGGATAGATGGAAGGATTCCAGAAACCCAATTTACATTCCACTCCCACCTGCAGAGTATCCCAGGGACCTCCACTCCATTAAGTCATTTGTGCCCAGCACCAAACAACCAAATAATTTAGGCTTCAAATCAGCCTCACTTAAGGTTTGGGGCCATGGAAACCAACCCACGCAATCAATTCAAAAACCACTTATTAAGCACATACCATGTAGAGTGATATTTAGATAAGACATATTCTCTGCTGCAATTAAACCTAGAAAGGCATATGAAATACAAGTAAGTATGATACCAGATAACATGCCTTTGGCCATGCTATTTCCTATGCCCAGCATTCACCAATCCCATATTGGTTGAATTCCTGTTCATCCTTTAAAGCCCAACTGAAATAAGTCTTATCTCTCAGTTACCCAGGTTTCAAACCTCCATCATCTTCACTTTCATCTTTGTCTTTGTCCCTTAGCTCCAGTAATTCACCAAATCAGCTTGATTCTGCCTTCAACATGTGCTTTCCATGTGAGGTTCAGGTAGGCTGAATGGCCTGCCCAAGGTTACACATGGGGTCATAGCTCTAGAGCTGGGGGCACCTCAGAGCTTCCTAGTTCAACTCTCTCTTGTTAAAGATGAGGAAATGGAGCTCAGAAAACTAAATGGCCTGCTTAAGGCCACACAGAGAATCCTAGAGCTCAAGCTAGAAGGGAATTTAGATGCCGTGTAGTCCACCCACTCATTTGATAGATGAGGAAATTGAGTCCAAGAGAGCCCCTTCTCCTACAAGAAGGTTTTGGATTCAAGTCCTCTTACTTGAAAGTCACTGCCCTTTCAACTGTCCTATATCACATTTAGCCCAATGTCAAGATGTTTTGAGATCTGTCCCCCTCTTATTTAAAAAAAAATTACATGTGTAATAGTTGAAGTTTAATGGAAAGAGCATTGGATTAGTGGTCTGGAGCTCTGGGTTCCTCTCCTTGTTTCCCCACTAAATGACTATGCAATCTAAGACCAGGGAGTAATTCCCTTCTCTGGGCCTTGATTTCCTGAGCTATAAAATAAAGTGAGTTAGAATAGGTGATTTCCAGATTCCTTCCAGTTCTAGGGATCTGCATATGGCTTGATTTAGTGTTTGGTTTATGTGTACTGACTGCTCACTTCCTTAACTAATATAATGAAAAATCCCACCCCTCCCCCTCAATTCTTTACCTTCTCTTGTTGACCTCAGTCAGACGCATCATTTCTATCAAGGCAGGGGCACAGCTTATCCATTCGAAAGTGTCTTTTTCCTCCTTGTGGCCATTCTTTTTTTTTTCCTTTTTAATTTTTTTTTTATAAATTTTATTTAATATATTTAGTTTTCAGCATTGATTTTCACAGGAGTTTGAATTACAAATTTTCTCCCCATTTCTACCCTCCCCCCCAACTAAAGGATGGCATATATTCTGGTTGCCCTGTTCCCCAGTCTGCCCTCCCATCTGTCACCCAACT
>JAQQSZ010013325.1:0-11783 GCA_028646595.1 Phalanger gymnotis | reverse complement strand
AAAAAAAGTAAATAAAAAAAATCTATGAACCCCAGAATACCCTGTTCTTATTTATGGGTTCTTAACAGGATGTCCCTAAACTCTGGACACATAGGAAATCTCATTAACATCTCCTTAACCGTTTCACTGAAGACTGTGTTGTTCAGTGACTTCTTTTTCTAGGGTATGCTAAAGGAGAAGGTGTAAAAATGTGATTGAAAATCACAGATGCAACACACTTGATTGAACACATAAAGAGTGAATATGCTAAAATTGATGGCAACGTGGAGTTATTGAATTGAGTTTATGTGAATCTTGCAAAATGCCTCAACCTTTTCATTACAAATGATGGAAATCATATTGAAGATGTTATTTGTTAATGTTTCAATTAAATAAAATGTTGTGGAAAATGTCATCCACTTCATTTCTTAAAAATATGCATTTTTTGCCCATGTGTCCAGACTTTAGGAACACCCTATAGAATTTGAAGGAACTTCAGTGTTCACATAAGTATCCTTAAATTAGAGATGAAGAAATTGACATCAAAGGCAATAAACTGACACACACAAGATCATATGGGTAAATAATAAATAGCTTAGCAAAATATCTTAAAATGCAGTAATTACTGCATGCCATCCTGCTACAAAAGCAGCAACATTGTTTCTTCCTTATTTGAAACAGTATTCACAACTTTCTGTGAAAATGAGGTTAAAAATCCCCAGCTTTTTGAAAATGAATTCATTCTGCAAGTGGATTTAGTCTACATGTCTTTTCTTTTTCTAAACATTATTAACAGCCTATACAGAAACACCCCTAAGCTAACAAGTAAATCCATAAAATAGAGAGATCAGAAGACTTTGTGGGCTTTTCTTAAAGGCCAACCTGTGACATTATTGGACTCCAAAAGTTGAGTTGCAGATAACAGTGATTTAAAAGAAAATCCAATGGTGACAGCAGGACACAAGTAGCTTTATATATACAGGATTTTTCCCTAGCTCAATTGGAGAAGAGGTAAGGCTCTCAGCATGAAGAAATCATTAAGGTATAAAGCTGAAAAGAATTCTTTAAAAGAATAAAATAGGATGGCTTGAGAAAAGTATCAAGTAGAACCTATCTAAGAGGTATACTGGATCCAGAATTAGGAATATAGTACAGGAAGGAAATGGCCAACCTCGCCAGTATCTTTGCCATGAAAACTCCAAATTGGGTCGTGAAAAGTCAGAAAAGACTGAAAAATGACTCAACAACAGCAGCAAAGGAAACAATACCACTGGAGTTTGGAATGATAGGCAACAGAATTAGATATTGGAGCCGGATGCCCAAGTAACAATGGCTTATAAACTGATAAGGTCCTCACATGGCAGCTGGCATACTTTTAACACCAAAAACAAAAACAGCTGCAGTTGGAAAGTGATGAACGTCTCAAGGTCATCTGAAGAGCAGATTCCCTGCAGCCATGTTTTATTGTCACTTCTCTAGGTAATTTTGTACTTCCACTACCTGTGGGCTCAGGTAAGGATTCTCATACAATGATTGTACCCTAAGGATTCATGGACTTTTCTCTATAATGCATGTTTCTTGGATGAGGCATCAATGAACCAGCAAGAAGCCAGGTAGGCCCGGCCTTTTATGCATTGAAGATCAACTGGAAATGATCTCAGATGTAATTTAGTTTAACCCTCTAATTTTACAGATGAGGAAACTGAGGTTCATGGAGCTTAATTAACTTGCTCAAGGCCACACAGAGTAGTTAATTTCAGAAGGATTTTGAATCCTTATAAAACCATCATTTTTATTCAAAGGTACCATAGTTCCTTTTGAAGTGGTGAATGGAAACATCCAAGGGAAAACAAAACAAGTATAGGGAGATTATCTCTGTATGTGTGGGGACAAGATGAGGAAACTGTCAGTCTTGCCCTCAGCATCCTCTCAGTGACCAACACAAAGATAATCAGAGCCAATATGGATTTAGCATTTTAAAGTTGGCAAAATGCTTTACAGGTAATATTTCATTTTATACTCTAGAAAACCCAGTGAGATGTGTGCTATTACTATCCTCAGCTGGGTGCAGGTTATACAGCACTGGTCAAGTCAAGAAGACCTGGGTTCAGATATAGCCTTAGACATGTCCTAGCTCTGTGAACCTAGACAAGTCAATTAACCTCTATCTGTATCACTGTCCTTAATTGTAAAGTGAGATAATAATAACACCTATCTCACAGGGCTGTAGTACAGATCAAATGAGGTAATATTTGTAAACCACATAGCACACTTCTTGGAGCACAGTAGGCACTTAATAAATGCTTATTCCCCTTCCCTTTTACATTTAGAACACATCAGGTTTATGAAATACCTTACAAATATTTTCTTTCATATTTATATATAAATATAGGTTAACATTGATATATGGCATATATAAATGTATTTTCTGATACATCAACCAACAAGACTTTATCAAATGTATACTCTGTGTACTGGGGATATTAAATAGGGCAAAACAACCACTGCAACAAGAAATCTTACATATTCCTTCTTTCATGGGGCTTATATTCAAACTGAGAACACATGTAAATAGGTACAAACAAGGTACATATGAAGTTTATAATTGTCTATTATCTATCTGTCTGTCTGTCTATCCATCTATGATCTATCTATGTCTATCTATCCATATATATGAATAAATAGGATAAAACCTGATCTTATAATTTCATTAATTCAGGGAAGTCCTGGGATATGAGGCTTCTTCTCCCAATGCAGGCTGGTACATTCTATATAACTTAAAATGTTAGAGAGTGACCTGGGGACACTGAGTAGTTAAGTGACCTGTCCAGGGTCTGACAGTCAGAGGTAGATTTTGAATCTAGATGGATCAGTTCTTCATCCACCATGCCTCTTTTCTTTTGTTCCTTTGTGGTTTTAAGTAAAGGACTATTGGAGGAAGGGGGCTGGAGAAACATTTGCAGAGAGCAAAGACTGGTAGTAGCTAAGGCGAAGATGCAACTGATGGCTCTGCTGAATTTGAAAGTGAACTTCATAGGGGAAATGCTTTGTAGAAATTGATTTGTTTGATCCCACCCTTCCCTGGCACCAAAGTCATACAGGGGAATGTTTCTCTAGGTATTGGGGGGCGGGATTTGGACTTCTTTCTATATGTTCTCAGTACATATCTTTCTTACTAAAAAAAACCCAACTAATTCAGGTTAATTGGTTAAATGATACTAGAGATCTAATTACTAAAATAAAAAAAGGAATCTAATTACTAGTGATTGATATTGAGGAGACTATCACAATGGGGCTCAAGCTGATGGCATTAAATAATCATCTTGATAACTCAGCCCTATAACACTGTAGAAGAGATATATCCTTATATCCTTGCTTGGAGACCCAACTCATCAATGAGAATGAAAATTAGGAAAAGAAATCTCAAGAGTCTATAAAAGTCTACATAAAAATAGGAAAAGCATGACTTCCACATCTGGTGTTTGGATTCTAGCCATTATTACAATATGTGAATGGTATACTACAATGATGAGAGAGAGACAGGGACAGAGACCGACAGATAGAGAGACAGGAAGAGACAGACACAAAGAGAGAAGGATCCTTAATCAATAGGGATAATAGAGTTGCTAGGACAAAAGTAGCAAAGTTGCCTCTGTCCACTGAGGGTTCGCTTTAAGGGTCATGTGGGATTCATCAAACTGCTAGCTGCCTCAAGTCTTTAGACATGTTGGACAGCAAGAGGATTTAGATATGATGAAACTATTATGAGGTCAGGGGAAGCTATTTCCTTAAATACCTTCTGAACAAATCCCCTTTTTGCTAATGTCCGTTAAAAGTTACTTAACTCTGATCATGGGCCTGACTCATTGGCTCATAGATTTAGAGTTGGGAGGAAACTTGAAGATTCTCGAGTCTGTCTCATTCATTTTACAGATGAGGAAATTGAAACACAAAGATTTGCCCATGGTAACAAAGTCAGTAAGTTGGTCCTTGTTTGTTCATAGAACACTAATACCAACCACTGGATTATAGAGGATACTCATATGGCCACAATTGTTGGCATTAAGGTATGTATTTATGTGCCTGGTTGGCCATTAGGGTAAGAATGCTCATCCATAGAGACTAAGTTAATGACACCTAAGGACTTAGAATAATTGCATCAAAGATTTAGAGGGGCATACCTGGAAATCTACAACCCATCAGATGTGTTGTTTGTGTGTTCTAGGACCAAAAGTCCTACTCACTTCAATTTTGTCTTGCTCCTATACCATGAAGAGATAGCATGTCATTGGAACACATTCCAGAAGTTTTAGGGTACCCAGTATAATTTAGGAATGAGATATCATGACCAAAGAAATTAATGTGATTTTAGTCTGAATTAAAAAAGGGATAGTGTCTAGGAACTAGGTGGATGTGATAATCCTATTGTACTCTATAGTTAGGGCACATCTGTATTTGTCTGTTTGGTTTTGTGAGTCAGTTTTTAGGACATCGTCATCATCATCATCATCATCAACATTATTAAGCTGATGAACAGCGATCTATGTAGAAGGGAGACCAGGATAGTGAAGAGCCTTAAAACCGTGATAAATGAATGTCAAATGAATTGGAGTTGTTTAGTATTTTTTCTTTTTGGTTTGTTTTTTTTCCAGGGGAAAGGAAAATTAGTAAAGACTCACTGGGTATAACCATTTGCAGGACTATCATAGCTAAGAAATAATAGACTTCCCTGCCTTGGCCACAGAGTATCAAACTAAAAATAATGAAGGATTTATTCTTGATAAAAAGATAACTCCCCTTTCAGCAGTTGGATGTATTCAGTAGTGGAATGAAAAGCTTAATGGGTTCTCCCTGAATGGAATTCTCCAAGCAAAAGCTAGTTGACTGCTTGGGGTCATAGAAAAAGAGCTAGATTTAATTCAGACCTTTATTTGAATCCCCAACTCTCCAAATTATTGCCTATATAACCTTGGGAAATCACTAGTTTTCAGTTTCCTCATACATAATGTATATTTGTGTGTTTGTGTGTGTGTAGGTACACAAGCATGAGGCTAAATAGAACTTAGCTCTGCATGATGTGTCAGCCCAATAAGCCTATGGGACCTTGGGCTACATTAAAAGGGTCATGGTGTTCAGGAATAGGGAGATGACAGTCCCACTGTATTTCACCATCATCAGACCTCTTCATCTGGGATATTGTGTTGAGTTTTGGGTACCACAATTAAGAAAAAGACATTGATAAATTGACTTTCTAGAAAAGGGCAATTAAGATGGTAAAAGACCTTGCCCCTTGATAGCAGGGGTTTCTTTGGGGGGCAGAGGGGCTTTTCTTTGTATCTATATCATTTAGCTAAGTGCTTTGCATGCAACAGATGCTTAATAAATGTTTGTTGCCATGAATTGATTTGGAAGGGAATAGAGATTCAGGAAGTACAGGGAAACTCACTTCAAAGACCTGAAAGAATATCATATTGGAACAGAAATTAGACCTTTTCTCTCTAACCTCTGAAGGCAGAAAACAAGAACAGTAGGTAGAAGCTAAAAAGAGGCATATTTAAGCTTCATATAAGGATAAATCTTAATAATAATTTAATCTGTCCAAAAGTATAACGAGTTGCCATGAGAGTCTGTGGGTTTCCCCTCTTTGATGATCTTCAATCAGAGTTTGAATAACTGCTTGGCAGGAATGTAATGAGAAGGGTAGGGTGGAAGATAAGCAGGTACATATCAGCTACAATATGCTAGGCATTGTGCTAAGTTCTTTACAAATATCTCACTTCATCTTTACACCAACCCTGGGAGGTAGGTGGTATTATCCCCATTTTACAGATGAGGAAACTGAGGCAAACAGGAGTTAAGTGTCTCGACCAACGTCATACAGCTAGCTAATAAGTGTCAGATTATATTTTTAAGTAAGGTCTTCCTGGTTTCAGGCCCGTACTCTCTGCATTATATCACTCAGCTGTCTCTGGGCAATAGTGAAGATTCCTTCCTGTATGGGTGGGATTAGATGGTTCAAATCCCTTCCAATTCCCAAATTCTAACTTTTATAATCCTTTCCTTTTTAACTCTGAGATTCTGTGACTTCTTGAGAGCAGAGAGCTCTTTTGTAGTAAGTGCTTTCTAGGGTGGGTTGTTCTCAGGAAGTAATTGGATTAGCAGAACTCCTGGCAACTAAGTGGCCTATGATCAGATTTAACTCTACTTCTTTCCTGAGTCGGTGATCTGAGATCCCACTTTGCCCGGTAATAGACTTAGGTAGAAGTGGTGAACCAATAGACTTAGATAATATTTCCTGGAAATCCAAGTCCAAAAATGCATGGTCTAGTGATAATGGGGAATAAAAATGGTTCCTTACTATGAAATCCTGCATGACATTATTCATTTAAGAGTGTGCCATATACATTAGAGCATTTTCTAATAGATGAGGGGCTATTATGAAAAGGATGCTATTAAGTCACTCCCCATCTGGAGATGAATTTAAATTGTAGCTGATGGGATTAAGATTAGTTACAATCATTGTCATTAATATTGATGGAGCATTTCTGGGGCACAAATCCAGATTAGGGTACAAACTGTACTTGAGAACACACTGGTATGGGGTTTGCGAAAGCCTGACATGGCATGGGTCCAGCTCTCCAAGAGGGTGGTGACTCCTTGAAGTCTGATGTAGTATAGATGAAGCCATGCCCCCAGCAGAACTGATTCCCTAACATCTTGAATTCCTATCAAAGCCCATGACAAATAGTAAGCCTTCCCCAACCCCTCTTAGTTCCATTGTCTTCTTTTTGTTAATTATATCCTATTTATCCCTTATATAGCTTGTGTTGTATATATTTGTCTTAATGTTGTCTCTCATTAGATTGTAAGCTCCCTGAGGGTAGGGACTGTGTTTTTTCCCCACTTTTCTGTATTCCCAGTCCTTAGCACAGAGCCTGGCAAACAGTAGGTGGTTAATAAATGTTTATTGATTGTCCAACAATACAACACAAAGAACACAGAAGCATGCTAGATACTATAATAAATTACTTTTTTCCTTTCAAATATAGCAGAAGCCATGATCACTTATTTCTAACAGAAATGGCATTTTATCAATTATCAAAGATCTATCAATATGTATTATACATGATATTACCCATGACAGTCATTATTAATAGAGTATCCCTTTCTCTGAGTGGTTACACACACACACACACACACAAACACACACCATATATACACCTTAAAGAAAAAGCTTGTAGGAGAACCATGATTATGATTGCTTTTTGAGGTACATGATGTCAGTCTTTTTTGATGATAAAGAATTATCAGTGGCAGGTATGTGTTGTAGGGTCATAGATTTAGCTCAGGAAGGGACCTGGCTATTCTGTCTTCTCATTTGGCAGAAAACTGAAACTGAGGACAATTTAAGTGACTTAGGATCACATGAATAATCTGTATGAGACAAGATTTGAAATCCAGTCTTCCTAACTCAAAATTTGGCACTCAGTTCATAGTATCACCTTACTAGTTCTTGGCCCACTTTCGTAAACACAGCAGAAGGCATTAACAAAACTCTCCTTTTCTTGTACTTGATTAAGCAGGAGGCATTTGTTGCTTCCTAGTCTGTTTTCTCCTCACATTTCACATGCAACTAAGAGTTTTAGATAAGAATTCTTTAGGAATGAATACAACGGGCCAGAGGGTTCTATCAGGGCTCATGAAATCCAATGATCTATGTCCTCCTTTTGCTCATCCCCAACCCAGCTAATTCTTCAACCTAAACTGTAAACCATTATCTTTACCATAGACACATTTGGCCCCATTTTTTTCACCTTTAAAGAATACCATAGCTTTCTGGGCAAGTCATCCAATATTTGGAAATTGCCTTCCTTGAAATGTGCTATTGGGCAGGCCACATAAGCTTTTAAATCTGAAGACTTGCTAGGTAGCATTTGCTCACTCCCTGTCTCCATTTTGAACTAACCTTTTTTTGTGATGGCTTATCAAGCTTTTTCAAGTTAGCTTCATGCTTCTCAACAGCTTTATTGCAATCTTTTCCAAGGTTGAAACATGCTGTTGCAATTGAGAAGGAAGCTTTTAAAGCTTGGGAAAGCAGCAGGGACCCACTGCTTTGATGGAGAAAATTCAAATCCATAGCCACAAGCTGGCAGGGCCGGATGTTAGATCTCTCACAATATGTTGTGGGGCTCTGCAGGTGCTCTAACACTGTTCCATGTTTAAACTAACATTAACAGTATTTCTTTTAAGCCACAGAATGGAGTGTTGACATTATTCCATGCTATGAATTGCCGGCCAGCGACTTCATGGAACCCAGTTAGAAGTATGCTTTGAACTCTCACTAGGATTTCTGAATAATACTTGTACTCTCTTTCTATCCCCTGATTGTTTTCTGAGAAAGTTCTGGCCATTAGTTAGTAAATTCCATACCATTTCATGTATTTAGTTGTTCTTCATTCTCTCAAACATAGGACATCAAATCTATGAATTTCACAGGAATAGCACCATGCTATGTTTTCTTTAGATTTGTTTTTTTTTTCTGCTTCCTACCTTTGTCTCTTACTTTGATTATAAGAATAGTCTAAAAGACAAAAGTTGTTGGTTTGTCATAGTGATAGAGATAGATTTAGGGAATATCTAGTCCAACTACCTCATTTGTTAGTTGAATAAACTAACACCCTGGGAGGAATAGTGAGTTACCCAAGATCCCAGGATGAATGGCAGATTAAGAATTCAGATACGGTCCTCTCACTTGAGAAACCAATGCTCTTTCCACTACTACATTTGAATTTTTACTAATTAGACTTGTAAAAACCAAGGAAACAAATACATATGAGTCAACAACCAAGTGTGTGACAGGATTTGAAATAATAAGACAATTGTCATTGACTTTGTCTTAATTTGGAGCAGTGGGGAAAAGAATGACATATCTTAAAATAGTTAAATGATGGAGCAAAACTGTTTAAATGCATCATAATTTTGGTTTTTCCTTGTATTTGTGGAAAAAAATAAGGCTCATTTGAAAGTATGTGTAGTGAGAGGGTTGGTCAGGGAAACCCTGAAAATTGAGTGCTGCCATTTTACTTGCTGAAAGTACAGGATGTAAAAGGCACATACTCTCATCAACCATCCACTAAGTGTGCACGGAATGGTTAAAATAATGGAGATGAATATACATAGTACATGCAGAGGTATGTAAATGGATTTTCTGGAATGTATTTCACAATAGCAGGGAATGGGAGCATTGTTAGTGTATGTGGATTAGTTAAAAAACAAACAAATAAATAAAAATCATCTTTGAATTTCTGAATAAGATGGAGACATGAAAGTTCACTAATAATTCCAGCTTTCACGCATATGCTTTAACAAATAGGTAAACAGAGATTAGGCTGAATAATGACCAAGAAATCCAAAGAGAAATTATAAGGTCTGTCATTTAGCCCAGGACTATGCAAAAAGATAGCCAGAAGCTTGTGAGATATCTCCAGCAGGGAAGTCAGCATGAATGTAGATCAACAAGATGGAAACCTGCCAGTAATGACACCAGTGATGCTCTAGGAGACCCTAAAGCCTGCAATGTTCTTTACCTGATGGCCAGCAGCCCCAGAAGGCTTGGAAACTTACGAGGACCAGACCATTATGAGAACTTTGATTGGAGAAGTAGGAAAAGAAACAAATAACTATCTTTTAATAAAAATATCAGCAAAAATAAAGACAATCTCTGTCCTCAGGGACTTTACATTCTAATGGGGCAGTAGAAAAGATAACACACAAAAGAACCTAAAAATCAGAGGAGTGGGATGAATTTCTAGAATAAGAAGGCTATTTTGGATATGAGGCCTTTATCAAAGACGCTGGTTGTAAAGATTTTTTTTTCCCAGTTTTCTACGTCTCTCCTAATCTTTGTTGCATTGGCTTTGTTTATACAATCTTTTCAATTTAACATAGTCAAAATTATCCATTTTGCATTTTGTAATGCTCTCTCTCTATTATCTATCTATTCTTCCCTTTCCCATAAGTCTGACAGGTAAACTATTTCTTGCCTTTCCAAATTGCTTATAGTATCAGCCTTTATTTCTAAATCGTGAGCCCATCTTGACTTTATTTTCGTACATGGTGTAAGATACTGATCTATGCCCAGTTTCTGCCATACCATTTTCCAGTTTTTCCAGCAGGTTTTTTGAAATAGTGAATTCTTAACCCAGAAGCTGGATTCTTTGGGTTTATCAAAGAGAAGATTGCTATAGTCATTGACTATTGTGTCTTGTGTACCTAACCTATTCCACTGATCCACCACTTTGTTTCTTAGCCAGTACCAAGTAGTTTTGATGATTGCTGCTTTATAATACAGTTTAATATCTGGTATGGGTAGGCCACCTTCCCTAGCACTTATTTTTCGTTAATTCCCTTGATATTCTGGACCTTTTGTTCTTCCAGATTGATTTTGTTATTTTTTCATCCAGCTCTGTAAAATAATTTTTTGGTACTTTGATTGGTGTGACAGTGAATAACTAAATTAGTGGGAACTGAACCAAATTTATAGGAATACAAGTCATTCCCTAATTGATAAATGGTCAAAGGATATGAACATGCAGTTTTCAGAGGAAGAAATTAAAGGTATCTATAATCATATGAAAAAATGCTCTAAATCACTATTGATTAGAGAAATGCAAATCAAAACAACTCTTAGGTACCACATCTCTCCTGTCAGATTGGCTAACGTGACAAAACAGGAAAATGATAAATGCTGGATAGGATGTGGGAAAATTGGAACATTGTTACTTGGTTGGTGTTGTGAACTGATTCAGCCATTATGGAGAGTAGTTTGTAAATATGCCCAGAGGGCTATAAAATGTTCATAACCTTTGACCCAGCAATATAACTTCTAGGGCTATATCCCAAAGATATCATACCAGTGGGAAATGGACCCATATGTCCAAAAATATTTATAGCAGCTCTTTTTGTGGTGGCAAAGAATTGGAAATCAAAGGGTTGCCCATCAATTGGGGAATGGCTAAACAAATTGTGGTATATGAAAGTAATAGAATACTATTGTGCAATAAGAAATGAGAAACAGACAGACTTCATTATAACCTGGAAAGACTTATATGAACTGATGCTGAGTGAGGGGAGCAGAGCCAGGAAATTATTATACATGATTCCAGACACATAGTATCTGTAAGGACTAACTTTGATAGGCTTGACTGCTCTCATTAATACAAGGTTCAAAAACAGTTCCAAAAGACTCATGATGGAAGGAGCTATGCACATCCAGAGAAAGAATTATGGAGTCTGAATGCAGATTGAAGCAAACTATTTGCTCCCTTTTTTTCCCCTTCTTTTTTGGTTTCATTTCTCCTTTCTCATGATTCATTCCATTGGTTATAATTCTTCTTTACAACTGGACTGTTATGTAAATAAGTTCAATGTAAAGGTATATGTAGAACCTACATGGGATTGCATGCAGTCTTGGGAGGGAGGGGGCAGGAGAGGGAGGGAGAGAAAATTTGGAACTCAAAAAATTTGTGGAACTGAATGTTGTAAACTAAAAATAAAAAAAAAATATTTAAAAAAATAAGAAGGATGTTAGTGAAGAATGAAGTTCCAAGGTTGGTTTTCTATGACAGGGTAGATGAAGAAACAGGGAAATTCAGGAGTGGGGCCCAGAGACAGATTAAGAAGCGAGGTCCAAGAGAGATCATTCAAGAATCATCAGTTACCAGACTTCTCAACCCACAAACACCAAAGACAACAGAGCAGGTTAGTGGGAAAAGCTGCTGGGGACAGGGAGTTTGCAATTTGGC
>JAQQSZ010013324.1:0-11783 GCA_028646595.1 Phalanger gymnotis | reverse complement strand
TGTGTACATATGTGTGTATGTATGTATGCCACAACCTTTTTAAAAAAATTAACAGCTGACTTCTAGGGTTACTCCGTGAGTAACCAGCTGGTACTCTGGAATAAATTCTGGACAAAAAGATAAAATGAGTTTGTCCCCAGTTTCCTCATAAAAAGTGGTGGGCTCATAGGATACTTCTAATAACCTTAATGTAAATAGTTATTAAAGAATTTAGGCTTGACCTTGACCAGTGTGAGATTCCTATTTGTAGCTATCAGTATGATCTTACTTTCTATTGCCATTCACTGATGGAATCCACTGAAGAATTATTTAAACAGTATAGAAAAGTACAATAAACTTGGTTATTTTTAGCTCTGCAATCTTTAAGCTAGTCAATGATTACTACAACAGGCGAATACTATTCTTAATATAGCTGGCTGATTAATGATTTGCAGATTTTGATAAGGTCAGCATTTTTCCAACTAATTGATGTAGTTCACAACGCCCTCATTCTAGAGATGCAGAAACTGAGGTTTCAGAGATTTATTGAAGAGTTCAAGAAGTCAAACAGCTAACTCACTAGTGGCAGAGTCGAAGCAAGAACCCAGTTTTTTTGACTCAAGACCAACGTTCTTCCCATTGTATCACTGACAACTTCTGGATGTTCACAATGTAGCGGTAGCCTACATATATATATATATATACATATGCTAATTGAACATAGAACCGCCCCCCCTCTGCCATATTTTATCTTATCAGAAGATCGGCTTGACTCCAGAGAAAGGAATAAAAAAGGCAGGGTAGAGTAATGGAAACAGTACTCAACTTGACGTAAACAATAGATTCTATTCCAGATGCTGCCATTTACAAGCCACAGGACACAGGGCAAGTCATGTCACCTTTGAATCAGCGTCCTTTTCTGAAGAGTGTGGATAATAATAATTTTATGATCTATGTCGCAGGATGTTTATGATGAGATCAAGTATATAAAACACGTGCTACTCGATGTTCAATGGATTTATGAGCTTTTCAATATGTATACTTCCCTTAGTGATGCAGATGTTGACTCATCTAAGTCTGCCCATCCAGTGTAATTCTTATCATGATCTCCCATAAGATTGCCTCAGGGGTCCCACCCAATATAATTTTCTAGATTTGTCTTGACATTATAATGATTCCAATGGAGCACACAAGCTATTTTCCCTCATTTTGGTCACCTAACCAGCCCACCTTTTTTTGTTCTTCCAGCTATATATTTCTCTGTTGTCAATGTTTAATTTGGTCCTTTTGGGTGATTTCTTATTTATTATATGTTGTAGCTTACTTGCATTTACCATTTTCCTCTCCTTTGGTCCCTGAGCAGTACTAATTTTCAGTTTTCTGAGGACTACAGCATTTTATAACTTGCAACCATATAATATCAGTGGTAGAATATTGGCAGAAAACACGAACCTTTATTTCAGGGAGGAATTCAGAATTATAAAAAGACCTTGGCAATTTCCTAAAGGGCATTACTATATAATTTTCACCTGTTTAATTCTGAGTACAACTCAGTTTCCCTTTCTAGTGTCTAAGTACACTCTCTATCTCTCTGTCTCTGTTTCTCTCTCTCTCGCTTTGTCTCTGTCTTTTTCTCCTTCAAAAAAGCTGTAGAACTGTACATGCTAGTATCAGAGTCGTTTCCCAACTTTTTTGGTCACTCACCCCATCAGTTAAATTTTTGTAGCATTTACCCCTAAAGTGTGTATATTTACTTATAATAAATTATTTGCATGCAATATTACACTAATAGTTGTAAGACATTATAAGATTTATACAAAAATAGAAATTAGAAAAGGATGAGAAAAAGATCAAATAATATTTGCTACCAGACTCAAGGAGGGGCGTTATTCAAGTTTATTGAATAGGAGATTGCCACAGTCAAACCTTAACTTTAGGAAATCACTTTGGCAACTGCACATAGGACACATTGGAGGGGGAAGAGGCTTGAGGCATTAGCAATAGCCCAGGAGAGAGGTGAGAAGGAACTGAAAAAGAATGGCGGTTACGTGAGTGAGATAAAGATGTGGATTTTGGAGATGTGTATGTAGAAAGATATGGCAACTGACTGTCTATGCTGGGGGAGAAAAAGCAAAGAGTCAGATACAATGCCAAGGTTGTGAACCTGGGTGACTAGATGGATGGTGGTGCCTTCAACAAAAATAGGGAAATTAGGAAGAAGGATGTATTTAGGGGAAAAGATTCTGTAATCATAACCTATGCTTGTTCATCCTATTCTACTCACTCTCTCCCACTGAAAATCAAAAAAGTATATGTGTGTGTGTACAAAACACAAAACATTGTGTACCCTTTTGGGCAGTCTACTAAAGCTTATTGACTCTGTCTCAGAATAATGCCTTTTGCTTTTATTTATAATTGAAGGAAATGATAAATTTCAGTTAGAGGTTAGTGAAAATAAAGATGGAATGTTTTCCTCTCTAAGTTCATGGTCCCTTGAGATCTATTCCTCAAGTGGTCTGTGAACCCCAGGTTATAAACTCTTGCTCTACAATTACACCTTGTTTGTGACAGTTCTAAGAGAAGATTTAAGAACTAATGGGGTAAACATTGGGGTATATTATATATTGGTGATGCTGAAAGCAAATGGCATCATTAAAGTTTTTTTTTTTTGGAGGGAGGAAGGCAGGGCAATTGGAGCTAAATGACTTGCCCAAGGTCACACAGCTAGTAAATGTGTCAAGTGTCTGAGGCTGGATTTGAACTCAGGTCCTCCTGACTCTAGGGCTGGTGCTCTACTCACTGTGCCACCTAGCTGCCCCTATCATTAAAGTTTTAAACAACAATCTGCAAATAAAAGAAAATAGAATAATGATGATAATACTTGCCCTACATACCATGCAAAGACATGAGTGAATCTCAAATGTAGTGGTGTCATTGAAAAAAAAAGATATAAGGCACTAAATAAATACAATATATTGTTACGGAAGAACCTTGAAAACTTTAAAATAGATACCATTTCAGCTCCCATAAACGTTTTAGACTGGCCAAATATTAAAGCTAAAAAAGACTCATTAGTTGAAAAAAAATCACCATTAATTTTTTTTTAACTTCCACACAGAGGCTTTTGATGACTATGAGGGTGTGGTGGTTAAAAGAAACATCCTACTTAATTCAAGACACCAATTCTTGTGCAATACATTCATGAAATCCCCAAACACCAGTGACTATCCTTTAATACCATTGTGCTAACTTTTATAACTTCCCAAGGCAGGCTGTGCAGAGCTGACTCATTTTCATTCTCCTCTGCCAACACACCTGGCAAACAGGATGCAAAAAGTTGCTAAAAATGGCCTCTTAAAAGTTCCTTAGAGAAGTGCCCCTTTTCTACCCTTCCTAAGGAATTTGTAAGTTAGTGATTCAACATTCCCAGCAACATTTTGCTCCCCTTATTTGTTTGGGGCCTGAATTCAGAAGTAACCTAATGATTTTTAAAAATCTATTTTGTTCCAAGGATACTTTTGGTCTCATTAATTGCATGATCTCAGCATAACCTGTTGCCATCTTTTCAGATTCTGATTCCAATATATTTACTATCCTTGTCAGCATCATGTCATTTGCAAATCTGCTCAACATGCCAGCTAAAACTTCACCCCAACTTACCAATAACAAATATGCTCAACAGAGACAATATTGATCTTTGAATTTGAGGCAGCATGATACAGTAGCAGGAGCCTGGAATTTGGAGTAAAAAGATCTGTATTCAGATTATGCCTCTGTCATTTGACCTTGAGCAAGTACTTTAATTTTTGCAGTCTGTTTCCTCATCTGGAGAAATCAAGGGGTTTGAGCACAAGGCTCTAAAGTCCTTTCCAGCTCTAAATTTATAAACCTAAGAAATGATTTGATTAATTCTTTGAAAATACAAGAACACCAGCTACGCTCCCATATGGACCCTGAGAGGGAAAAGTATGTTTTTTGCATTCCTATCCTTCCTTAATCCTCTCTATATTTTTCCAGTAAAGTTGGATTTGGTTGTTTCTTGTTGCTTTTGAAAATTATGACACAAAGTTTATCTGAAGGAAGCATAGGGACATTTACAAATGTGTTTTTTTTTCAGAATTGTAGTAGTTTCACAATAGTTCTTTGCCTTTCCTCTTCTGCCACGCTTGCTTTAAATCATTTGTTCATTTCCCCTTTGTTTAGTTGGGCACCTCCTTCATTGGACACTCTGTGTGTGTGTGTGTGTGTATGGGGTGGGGTAGGTAATAGGATACAAAGAGGAATAAATAAGAGTTCATTCTGACCCCTGGACCTTTTGATTAAGTTGGAGAGATAACATAGGGTACATAAATGACTATAGTAGAAAGTGAAAATCCAAATAAGAGCCGTGTAAAGTTCTCATCAGAGAGGTTGGAAGGAGGATTCATGTTTAGGTATACATTGGAGTAGATGACCTCTGACATTCTTTCCGATACTGAACTTCCATGATGCTGATAATTAAATTTTTCGAAGTTTGCCAGGATGCCGGGAATATGTTTATTACATTTTTAATCCAATTGATAATGTGAAAAACAGAATTTTAATTATAATTGGCTGTAGGTATAAACTAATGAAAGGGATTAGCCAAAGTTCATTCTACTCTAATCATTTTCCTATGATCTCCCAATTAATAAGTAAAACTTTAACAGTGTACCATTATTTTGAATTTAGCAATAAGATATAGGAGTTAGAGTTCTGGACTTAGAGTGAGGAACACCTGGGTTTGAATCTGTTCTCTTGACACTCAGCAGTAGTATTTTCATGGATAAATTACATAATCTTTCTGAGTCTCAGTTTCCTCAGTCTATAAAATGGGGTTAATACTATGTGAAATATCTATACCAGAGAGTTGTGTGGTTCAGATGGACTAATGCATGTAAAGCACTTTGTAAACTTAAAGTTTTTATAAATTCAATTATCATTATTCTTTGTAATGCTTCAAATAGGCAACTAGGTAGTGCAAATGAGGAGGGGTAGTAGACTCATCTTCCTGAATTCAAATCTGGCCTCAGACTCTTATTAGTAGCTGTGGGACCCTAGGCAAATTACTCAATCCTGGTGGCCTCAGTTTCCTCATCTGTGAAATGAGCTAGACAAGGAAACTGGCAAACCATGCCAGTATCTTTGTCAAGAAAACTCCAAATGGGATCACGAAGAGTCAAACACAACTGAAAAAAAGACTGAACAACAACGCTTTGAATAATGCTCTCATTTCCCACTAATGACCTCCCCTATAGAACTCTCTTTTGTATCAGTCCACTTGGCTTCCCAAAGCAGCTCATTCCTCCACTCACACCTTCGCTTATTCCTTATGACCAGATTGTCCTCCCTATCTTTCTTCACTTCTTCAAATGCCCCTTTCTCCCATTGGAGGCCTTTATTTTGGGCAGAGTCTTAATATAGCCATTCCCCTCCCAGCTGGTTTCTGACTGCAGACTTTGCCGCCATTCTCTCCCTATGCACCCCCATACTTTTTTGTCACTCCCCCCTTCCACTTTGCACAAAGCTGGGCACAAAGGAAGTCTACCCTGATTCTTCAAGAAAAATAGTTTCCCCATATACCTTTCACAAAATAAAAACAAATGATAACCTTTATTAAGTGCTTAATGTGTACAAGGCATTGTGCTAGATGCTAAGAACACAAAGGCAAAAATAAAATAATCTCTTTCTTCAAGGAGTTTACCTTCTATAGGGGCAGGTATGATGTGCACACACATAAACACAATACAGGATTATTTGAGGAGAGAGAGAATTAAAGGAATGGCTTTCTGGGTGGAAGAGGGGTAGAATATATTTAGACAAGCAGATGATATAAAAACCAATGATATCAATAAAGTATTTAAAAACAGACCATTGGTAACATTGGAGACAATAGTCTTAATAGTATGATGAGATCAGAAGTCGGGTCGTAAGAGGCTGAATCTGACAACCACAAATAGCATTTATTACGTACCTAGTATGTGCACCGAAGAATCAAGTACAAAGAATGAAAAAAATCCTACTTGCAATGAGATTACATTCTAATAGTGTAACAACGGTGTTGCTAGCAGCTACTGTGGCTGTGTAAGACCAACAACACCAGCACGCAGAAAGGCTACTAACAAAGGTTCTTTGATCTGCTTTTCTAAGGAAAGCAACTTTAAGGGGTTAACAATCTCAGTTTAATTATATAATTCACTTAGTTCAGGAGGAAAAGATCAGCCCCCCGAACTTCAGGGCAAATACAAACAGAAATTACAAGCATAAATTATAAACAGAGCAACTAACACAAACCAGTCTATCCGTAGCAGTACATAGTTACCAGAGAAACACCAATATCTGAGTTATCAAAGCTGGAGTAGGGGTGGGGGGGCTATTTCAATGGCTTGCCCAGAGTCCTGTCACTCATATTCTTTCAATGAGTGTACCCCCAAAAGTCAAACGCTAATCTTCTAGTACATATAGCTGTTCAGGGCTCTGAGGGCTGGGAGCCAACTTAGCATTTAGGGTGTGGGAAAATTAGTTCTTCAATCTAAAATTAGTTCTTGAATCACTAACAACAGGGTGTGGGAAAGTTAGTCAATCACTAGTACCACATCGTATACAAATCAATGACTCCCAATTGTCTTAGTGCTGAAAAGCACTCCAAGACAAAAAGATCCCACTTTACCTGCCCCATTCAAACAAAGGCAAGACTCATTAAAAGCACTTCATAGCCTTTGCCTCCCAAAAGAAAAGAACAGCAAAAAATCCTACCCTGATTACCATTATATAATAGATGAGATAATGTATATGTATAATAGATATGCATACAACATACAACAAATCTAAGTTGAAAAGCAAGTTAGTGGTGAGGAAGAGTAGGTATCAAGTATAGCAGATTCTTTGTAGAAGTTTGGCAGTGAGATCCAGCTTGAAGGGCTGGTGGGTTCAAGTACAAGTTTATTAAGGATAGAGAAGATTGGAGCATGCTTATAAGGCAACTAAGGAGCTCATAGTTCAGGACATATATGGAAGATGACAGAAAGAAAGGATATGGTTGACGGGATAAATTCCTTTAGGGTATGGGATCCAGGGAAAAAGTAGAGAGGCCAGACTGGACAAGGAGAAGGGCTGATAGAAGGTTCCTGATAGAATGTAAAAAGCTAGAGAGGATGGATGAAGATGTAGTGCAGAATAGGCAGCATAAGGGAACTAGTGACAGATAACCTTGATTTTCTCAATGAAGTAAGCAGTGAGGATATCAGATAGAGGCGAGGGAGGGAAGGAGAAAGGGGAGGGAGAGAGAGACAGAGAGAGACACAGAGAGACAGAGACACAGAGACACATACAGAGGTATATGGGGGTGGTATTACAGCTTTGAATAGAGAAAATTAAGTTTAAAGCACTAATCAAGTAGTATTGTATACTAGAGTTAGTTGAGTCTATCCTACTGACACATCAATTTTGGGGGGCAGTTAGGTGGTTCAGTGGATAGAGTACCAGCCCTGGAGTCAGGAAGACTCAATTTTAAATTTGGCCTCAGATACTTCCTATCTATGTGACTCTAGGCAAATCACTTAACGTTGTTTGCCTTAGTTTCCTCATCTGTAAAATGAGCTTGAGAAGGAAATGACAAACCATTCCAAGATCTTTGCCAAGAAAACCCCAAATGGGGTCAAAAGTGTCTCACAACACTGAGGCAAATGAACAACAAAATCCCGCTACCAGGCTGTACCTCTTCCACAGTATGCTGATGTTCAAAGGTTCTCTGGCAATTTTATCAGTTAATTTACAAGGCAATATAAAACGTATTTGAGTATCTCATAAAGGTTTAAACTTTACCTGAGACCCAAGCTGCTGATAAACAGTTTATCCTCCATTGTTATCATTATTAAGCAGTAAAGATAGTTGCTAATAAAAAAAAGTCTTGTGCTGGAAAATTAATTACTTATATTAGCCTTCTCTTTCTCTTTTTGTCTTTATTATACTTCCAGGGGCCATCTCCAGTCATCCTGATCTATGTCTTGCCACTGGACCCAGATGGCTTCTGAGGAGAAAGTGAGGCCGGTGACCTTGCATAGCCCTCCCTCATTTAAATCCAATTCACTTGCAAGTCATGGTATCATCTTCCTGATGTCATGGTTCTCTTCAACAATGAAGGACAAACAACATTATACTTCCATTAACCATCCTAGAACAGGGGTACTAATGATAAAATAAAAAACAATCCTTACCTTTAAAGAGCTTATATTTGTCCTGACAGAGGTGGGGAACCTGTGGCCTTGAGGCTACATGTGACCTTCTAGGTCCTTGGGTGTGGCCTTCTGACTGAGTCCAAGTTTTATAGAACAAATCTTTTTATTAAAGGGATTTGTTCTATAAAATTTGGATTCAGTTAAAGGGCTGCACTTGAAGGCCTTGAGGCCACAAGATCCCCACCCCGGTGGGAGGTAGTCATAGGAATAATGTGTATACAGATTAAGTAAACATAAATATATATATCATAAATTTAAAAAATAATAAGGGGAGGAGTTCCTGACAATGGAGTGGAGAACATCAGGAAAGGAATTCAGTAGAAAATGGTGCCTGAGTCTTAAAGGAATCTAGGAAGTCTAAGGGTCAGGTGCTAGAAGAGAAGCTTGTGCAAAGTCACGGAAGTGAGGTAATAGCTGGGGGTAATAATAGCAAGTCAGGAAAGGTGATAATAGCATATTATTTGTGACAGGAAGAAATATGGAATATTTTACAAATTTTAAAAGCCTATTTTTAAAAAAGCCTGTTAAATCACTAATTAATATGCTTCTCATATTTTCTATTTATAATGGGCAAGCCTCAAAAAATTGTAAACAGACAGCAAAATTCCATTTTAATCAATATCACTGACACGCCCTATAGACAGAGGCTATTTCTATGTTCTCTTATATAGAACTACCATTTTATCTCAATTGGCTTAAAAAAAAACAATGAAAAATCCTTTACCGAAAAAGCATAGGGAAGTAAAATTGTAAGGGAAGCAAAAGCATAACGACTTCTATGTACTCCCTTTACCATTATTCAAGTACTCAGTGCCTTTACCTGTCTCTGACTGTTCAAAACCATCTATCTACCTTATCACTAGTCCTGTTCTCCTTTAAGATGCCTCATGCTTTACAATTCCTTTCCTTTTACCTTCCATGTCTGAAAACAAAATTCCCATTCATTGAAGACGGGTTTGATTCCTAGCTTTGCTACTTATTAGCAGTGGGACTTTGAGCAAGTCTGTTTCTGTGCTTTGTAAAATGGTCATAAGAAGATTTGTACTTCCTATTGCATACATAAAGCAAATGTGGGAATTATAAATTGCTACGAGAGCAGATTTTTATTATTAATCTGGACCTATGTCTAGTGAGAAAACTCCTTCTATCAATGTCTATTGGCAACTCTTTTGCAACTAATTTGTCTCTGAGAGTTGCCTGGGGTCACTGACAGTTTGTGAGACTTACTCTAGTTTATGAAGCCAGTACGTGTCAGAAGCAAAATTTGAATGGAGGTTTTCCTCATTTTAAGGCTGGCTCTCTATCCAATATGCCAGTTATAAATTATTTTCATCTTCATCATTGTCATCATCATCATCATCATCATCTCCATCATGTCCATAATCTACTCATCTCTATGTTACTACTACTACTACTACTACTACTACTGCTGCTGCTGCTGCTGCTGCTACCACCGCACTTCAGGTAGGTGTCTGATTAAAGTAATTGAAACTAAGCTGTAATGACTGTCAGTCCTCTGAGGGAAGAATTTTCAGAGCTGAAAATAATAAATTTAAATTTAAATGAATTTTCTTCCCTCCCCTCCCAACAAAAATATAAACACCACTCATTTTATCCACTAGAAATTCATTTAAATAGTGGACAGAGTGAGTGGTAGTTACATTTTTTGTTGGGAGAGGAGGGAAGAGTACCCTCTAGGTAATGCCAGCAATACCCATCTACCCCATTCTTTTAGCCTAGAAGAGAGATCAGCAAACTGCACTATAGCTCTCAGCCTATTTTTTTGAAGCCACTAACAAGCTATCCCCTTTTACCAGCAGGTCTGTTTATTCTTGCTTGAGGCTACTGAGAATTACACATGAGGCAGATTTGGAGGCCTTTTGCTGGCACGAGAAAAGTTGTTAAACAGGTATTTTATCTTCAACAGTTTCCAACTAGTCACTTCTGCTTCGGATATTTCTTACTGTCTTTTCAAGTCCTTTCCTAGCCCCAGCCTCCTTATTCTCCAAGGGCTTTGTGTTCTTAGGCTTCTCATTTCTCAAGATTTCAAACTTCCCTCTTCTTCCCTTCCCCAATCTGTCCCATTCTCCTCAAGTAGCACCCCATAACTAGGACGTTTTAATTTTTCTTTTTCCTATCAACACTTACCTGTTCTATATACCATTGCTTCAGTATTGCTAACCCATAATATTAAAACAATATGGTATTCTAGAATGTAAAAAAAAATTGGTTAACGTACACTACCTCACATAATTTCAGAGTTGTACAGCACTTCAGAAGTCATCTAATCAGACCAGCACCTGACCAAGAATTCCCTCTATAACATCTCCTATAAACTGTGATCCTCTAGCATCTTTTTGGAGACCCAGGAAGAAAGAATTCATTATGTTCTGAGCAGCCCATTCCACATTTGAAGAGTTTTACTGGTTGTTCTTCTCTGAATGTGCCCCAGTTTGTCAGTGTCTTAGATTGTGGAGACAAGAACTGAGTATAATATTCTCAATGTGATCTGACTTGGGCAGTGTACAGAACTATCACCTCTTGTGCTCTGAATGTTGTGCTTCTCATAACATGGCTAAAAATCACATTAGCTTCTTTGGTTGTCCGATCACACTACTGAGTCATAATAAGCTTGCAATCCACTAGAATCCTTCATTTTCCCACCCCGTGTGCTATATTCTAGCCATGCCTTTTCCATCTTGTATTTGGGAAGTTGATTTTTTTTTTTTTGGATTACATGTGTAGGGTTTTGTGCTTAATGCTATTGAATTTCAATTTGTTAGATATGGTGGGTGGTTCTCATCTTCCAAGATAGTTTTGGGTCCAGATTTTCATCTTGTGTGTTAGCTATCTCTCTCAGTATTGCTTTATCTGCGATTTAAAAACTATGATATATATGCTTTTATCTAAGCTTGGTAAAATTGTCTAGAAATACATGTCCTTCCATTGGAAATCTCCATATTGCATTACTGGTTAGTTAATGACTTCTTCCAGGGAACATATTTGAATCATAATAAGCTTCCTTGATGATATAATGGCTAAAGCTAAAGAAGTGACTTGAACGGTAGAGAAATACTTGGGTAGAATGGCTCTTTTTGCACCTTTCACATACTACCACATAAGAGGCTGCTCATTCTAAGTAAAGGAAGGGACATAACAGTCATAACCACATTTGGGAAAGGATGTCTAATTTTAAAAAGTCATCTTATGTGCTGTAATATGTAACAAGTACTTCAGAGATCACAACATTTCAGTATTGTAAGAGAGCTTAGAAATAATTTATTTGAACCCAGCCTGAACACGAAACACTCCTACAGCCTACCTGGAAAGTGGTCATCTGACCTTTTCTTAAAGTGCTCCAGTGAGGGGGAACATATTACCTTCTGAGCAACACATTCTATTTATATTTATTTAAAACATCTTATATATGTCATTGTAAATTTGACAATTGCCAATAAACACGAACATTTTAGAAAAGGATTTTATACAAAAATCACAGATCTCTATGACAAGCTTATTTCCTTTAAAAAATATATAATAAATTCAACA
>JAQQSZ010013323.1:0-11784 GCA_028646595.1 Phalanger gymnotis | reverse complement strand
CCTATTGCATGCTTTTTGTAACTCTTTTCTGGCATCTATCATATTTTCATTGTTTTAAAATTATAGGTATCTACCCTCTCTAGCACTATAATTATTTAATTTTCATCCAACACTCTAATATAAAGTTGCCTACCTTCCTACATGTATCAGTAAGTCAAGATTCATGACCTTGATGATGACCATGATCATGCCTATATGGTTCAGAATCACAAAGTATGAAAAACTCTTGAGGTAGAAGGCAGAGGAAGTATAACATTTATTTAGACACCAGACAACAGACACTAAATCCCAAGACCAATAACTCCAATTCAATATAGCAGTAATTATATTCCAAAACCAGTAAGCCCACCTCAATGCAGCAATAAGGAAATTATAACACAGTATTATAGCAAGGAACTAAATCATCCTGTAACCTTCCACACTGCTGGAGCCTTTTGAAAACAGTCATGAATCCTAACTCTCTACTTGCCTGCGTCCTCTCCCATAGTTCTGAAAGCCCTTGCAGTCTCCTGGATTCTCAGTTCTCCAATCTCTCAATGCTGTAGATTCTCAGTTCTTTGATCTCCACCACTCTCTAGTCTGCACTCTCTGCTCTGCAGTCTCTCTCTATGCTGACTCTCTCAATGTCTGCTCTTCAACACCCTCTTGATGTCTGCTGCTTCAATGTCTTCTTGATGTCTGCTTCTCAATTCTGCTTGATGTCTGCTTCTCAATTTTGCTTTTCTTACATTCTGGGCTCTCCTTATATACAGTTCTATCTGACATCTGATTGGCTAGAACTCAGTGCACATACAATTGGCTCTGGTCTTAGAACCTCTCTGTAAGGCCCTGAAGGCTTCACACCTCATGTGACCTAATTAGTAAAAGGATGTGGGCCTGGGGCTTCACACCAGTAAGTAAATGGTATAAGTAAAGACCCCATTGAATAGGTGGGGAAGATTTTTAATCACATCATCACCACACTATCCTATTGGTATGACATGGCATATTCAGGTAGTCAATTCATATTTGATAACAGGAGATAATATCTGGAGTTGGGGCAGGGATGGCAGGTTAGATGTGGGGATGGCAGCTGTTGAAATTTAAGACACAGAAACCTGAGTTTCAATAGCGTCTCTATGTGTCCTTAAGCAAATTACTCTATTTTCTGGGCCACTATTTGCTCTTCTTTGAAATTATAGGTTTATATATATGATGACCTCTAAGATTACTTCCACCTCTGATAATGCTATCATCCTATGTACCCCATCTCTCATTGTTAATCCTCAACAACAGGAAGGGGAAAGCATCATGGTGTTGTCCTACCAGAGATATTGATTGCAAATTAATCAAACTCAGTCTTGAGGTCAGTAAATGGGAGAGGCAGCACCAGAAAATTCTTGTATGAGACACAGGAATTTGTTTGGGCCTCACTGAAAAAAAGTTGCGCCCCACCCAGTAAAGTTAATGGGGAATAAGATCTTCCCCACCCATTAATAGGCTTCACGTGGAGCTCATTAAAGGAAGCTTGGTTGTAGGAAAGCTTGCACACATTTTGTTAATTTCTAATTAGTCAGTGACCCAAAAGAATATATATTCTGAGAGGTGAGTTCTTGCTTTGGGGACTTGCTTATGAGAAAGATGTTGTGATACTCTAGTCAAGACTCTGAGTGGCCATATGTTCAGAGGTCCCTGAGTCCTCAGTGGTAAAGGCTCTCTCAATTCAGTGGTGGATGTAAAAATTTGATTTCAGTCAGTAGAGCCCTGTCTGTTGGTCTTTATTTCTATTTTCTGTATTTCCTGTGTTTGTATTTTATGTGATTAAAAAAGAAAGATTGTTGACCCCTGAAACAGCTATGTTTCCTTACTGAACCAGATAAAAGAACTTGCACTAGCAGCCATCTTGGGTGTGCCAGTGTGGTTACTGTTACACACCCTTCAACCCCACCCCCACCCACAGTTGCTGAGTGAGTGCAGAGTGTGGCAAAAGATAGAGGTAGAAGATATAGTCCCTTTGGTCAACCAATCCTCACATAACAAAGAAGTCAAATTGGCAGGTAGGATGGTCTCTTGGCCCCACCCACCATCATGACAAAGAGACACATAGAAGTACAAAGTTAAATGTGTTTGGAGACAAGACAAATATGGTAAAGGAGAGAGGAAGATGGAGGGAGAAGATCATTAGATTGTCCCCTTTCCCCCACCAGCACGCTCCAGTGGCCAATTACCACCTAGTTAGCAAGAATAATCCTTAAAATAGGAAGCCAAGGGCCTTTTGATCTCTTAAACAGACTTTCTCTGTATTAAAACAAACAAACAAAAAAAAACACCACTTCTGTTCTTGCTGCCATTTCCTGTTTTCCCTCTCACTTCTCAGTCCCTTGTCATATGCCTTCTGAACTGCCACTCAAAGGAAACCTTCTCCCCAGTTATTGGGAACTTCTGTGTTACCAATAGTATTCTCAACAGCCACTATTCCAAAATTTCTCAAGCTAACTATGTTACCCCTTTGGGCATCAGAACTCGTAATTTACTAAGGAAACTTAAGAAACTTTATCAAATGCTTACCTAAAATTACTTTAGTATCGCCTTCTAATCCTTTTCTTGCCCTAAATTCAAAGGAAAATGTTATCCCTTTTTTTTGTTTGGTCAGCCTAGTAGATAGATCTGGGTTCAAGTCTTTCCTCAGTTACTTAGAAGCCAAATGATGCTGTAGTTTTCTAAGCATTGGTTTCCTCATCTGTAATATGCTGCTGCTGACAATAATAATGATAATAATAACAATAATGCCTACATCAAAGGGTTGCTATAAATGTCAATGGAAATAATCTATGTAAAGAGGTTTGTGAACCTTTAAGGCCTACTTAAATGCAAGTTGTTGGTGCTGCTATGATGATTAATTCCATCCCTTCCAGTCTCCTCAGGCTTATTTCTTTGATGAACTCTTCCCTTTAAACTCTTCAATCTTTTTCTATCCCTTGGCTCCTTCCCTTTTGCTTGTAAACATGCCCAAATGTCTTTCATATTTAAAAATCCTTGCAGTCGTGAAGACCTAGATTAAGATCCCATCTGTGACACTAACTGAATGGGCCTAGGCAAATCATTTTACCTCTATGATCTTCATATTCCTTATTTCTGGAATGAGGTTGGTCTCTTCTTGTTCATTCATTTTAATCATGTCCAACTCTTGTCAAACCTTATTTCGGGTTTCTTTGGCAAGAATAGTAGAGTGGTTTGCTCTTTCCTTCTGCAGCTTGTTGTCCTAGATGAGAAAACTGAGGCAAACATGATTAAAAGACTTCCTCAGGATCACACAGCTAGTAACTGTCTGACTCCAGAACCATCACTTTATCTACTGAGCTACCTAGAAGCCAATGTGGGTCTAGACGGCGTCTAAGATCTTTTTCCAGCTCTAATTCCAGCCACTCAACTCACACTATTCTCTATGAGGTTACCAATGACTTCATAATTGCTAAAGCCAATGTCTATTCCACAGGCCTCATGGTTTTTATCTTTTCTGTGTCATTGGCCATTATTGACTAGCCTCTTTTCTGAGTACCATCTCTTTCTTCTACTTTCTTAACATTTCTGTCTCCTCGTTCTTTTCCTCCTTACCTAACCTGTCGTTCTAGTGTAGTTTGCTAGATCATCATCTATATCTTGCCATCAAATGATGGTGTTCTACTAAGGTTCTTTTCTGGACCCTCTTCTCTTCTGCCTCTATATATACTCTCTTTGTGAACTCATTAGCTCAAATTTCAATTAACATCTTGATATGGAGCACCCACAAATATTTTTGTCATGAATCAATTTCTCTTCTCAGCTCTAAGTTAACATGTCCAGCTGCTTGTTAGACACTTTCTATTGAATAAACCATGAATATCTAAACATCAGCATTAAAAAAACCAAATAAACACAAAAACCCCAAGATTTTGACCCATCCACCAAAACACACCCCTAACACAAACTTCTCTTTTTCTCTGGAGGATATCTCCTGCTCTTTTGTCACCCTGATTCTCAATCTCAGAATCATTATTTATTCTTCACTTTTTACAAGTTATCCTGCGCATAGTTTCCCAATCTTTTTGCTGGCACTCTGACTGCCATACCCTCTCTCCCATCTGTGTCCTCTCTCTTTTCCCAACATCCTACTTCAGGTCTTTATCATATCACATTTCAGTTGGACTATTGCAATTCCCTCAAGAATGGGTCCCCAGTCCTGAGTCTATCCTCTCTCCATTCCATCTTCCTCAGTTTTTAAATAATATCTGAATAGAAAAAGTCTGAGCATATAACCTTGATGATGACTGACCAAGTCTTATCCTTATTGCCTTGCACGTTGCTTTGTTTGTAGTAGACAAGACTTCCATATAACTGGTGGGGTTGGATTGGAATTAAGTGACCCGATCATCCACAGTGATGACTTTTCCACTGTTCACCATCAGATAAATACCCCTGAGCCACTGTCTCCTTAATCCCAACTGAAGGTTCCTTCTTGCTCCTCATCCCACATGGAAAAATCTGCCCTGCCTTCTTATTTCATTAATCATTAATCTGTTTCAGAACATGTTTTCTTCTATAGACCAAAAGAGAATTGGAGGATTGATAAAGCCATTAGGCATTTGAACCTAGGTTCCCTACAATTATTATTCAGTTTCTAATACCCTCTTTATCAGAGGATATTGAATGAATTATATGAATAATGTAGATAATTGCCTAAAATTTTCATTTCACTTTATATCGCAGGCTTTTCTTTGTAATGTTACCAAGTAATAAATAGGGGAGTTTGTAGATAGCTTCTCCCCTCTCTCCCACCGTCAGTTTAGAAGCTTGTTATTTTAGTATTCATAAAACACATAGAAAATCACTTTAGTTTACTACAAAGAAAATTCTACACATGTAGAATATTGAATATTTCCCAATATATGTGGAGGTGGGAGATTTTAGCCTTAGATCCCAGATCATTCATTGAGGCAATCATGTTTCTTTTTTTTATTATTCCATGTAAAGTGAAGTGAAGAAGTGAAACAGACATATCCTCACATCCTGTAGGAGTGTGTGTGTGTGTGTGTGTGTGTGTGCATGTGTGTATTTCATACTATGGTTAGGCCTTAATATTAGTATCTTAATCTTAATATTAGTATCGTATTGGCTCCACCAAAAGTTCACTTTTAATAGTTTAACTTATTAATATTACTTTGGTGTTTGTATAGCTGAGTTCGCACCAAATTAATTGGAACTTTGTGGTTGCAAGACATAAAGAATGCTTTTTTCTTGGTCTCTGCCTCCCTAAAGATATCTAGCTGTCAGCTGATGATGTGACCCTTGACTTCAAAGCTAGTTTGCTAGAGCAGCTATTGAGATTTTTTTAAATGAAAATTTTACAGAGCAACAGAACCGATTCTGCAGCATCTGTAGTCAGAAAGTCTCTTTGTCCTCCTCTGCTTCTGATTGATGTACTGATATTTATGATAATAGGAGCTACTGGGATGATTTAATTTGGCCCTTTGAATCACAGAATTAAAGATGCAGGCCACCTTGCCTGCAAAAGGTCACCCATACCCAGGCTGAGTATTTTTAGTAAGCCTTTCTTGAAATATCTTTTAAAATGTTTCTTTCCCCAAGATGTTTTGGATTGCAATGCACTAAGGAAATTTTAGAGGTTTTTTATTCTCTTTATTTTCTTTGGACTTACAGGGAACATGAATGAGAACTTGCATTTACTGTAATTAAAGAATTATTTCATTTCCATGAATACTTGAAGAACACATGCTTCTTATAAAACCTTGCTACATTTCTCTATGTAATTGATCCTCTGTATTTAAATGGCATTGCCCAAGTGTAGAGGAAGTTATGGTATTTTCTATAATAATTTATGCATTGCATACTGATTAACTGGCTTTTTCAAAGAGACTCAATGAAAATGCTGGGTGATTCTTCAAGCTGCATATTTTCTGCAAGGTCTATTTTATTTTCTAGATTAGAGGTTCTTAATATTGTTGCTTGCTGATCTCTTCGTCCCTGGTGAGTTCTATGAACTCTTCTGAATAATGTTTGTAAATAGTTGAAGAAACACTAAATTCAGTTATAGGTTAGTAAAAATAAGAATGTATGTCTGTGCATGTATGTATAGATATAAATATATATAGGTCCTTCCTAAGTATTCTTTTCTCCAGACTAAGCATCTTCAGTTCTTCCAAGGATTTTTCACTTAAGAAACCTGGATATTCTTCCACATGGATGCAGTTGTTTTTGTCAAGATCTCTCAGACTGTGGCACCTAAATAATAACACAGCATGTAAGGTCTATTCTGATCAGTGTAATTTACACTGGAAGTATCCCTTAAGTTAACCCGAATTCTACTAAAATACACTAAAGCTTTTTGTTTGACAATGATATCATAATATATTATATTGACTCATGTTGAGCTCTAGGTTCAAAATCAATATACCTATATATTTATCACATAGACCATATTTTTGTTTCCAGAGCAATTTATCCATTAAAATGTACTCAATATGTCATTAGCAGTTTTCCTGTGTGTATTGTGTTGATAAATTGACACTGAGAGGATTTAGCAAGTTCTTCATTTACTAAGTCAGAATTCTGTTGTTCATCAGCATTTTATAAGTAACTACTACATGTAAGGCTAAGCACTGGGGGTATAATGAAAGACAAAAGACAGTCTCTGCTTTCAATGACTTCACAGTGTAAAGAGAGATATGACATATAAATAATATTAAAATATTTTCAAATTAGGTTGGAGAAAATCTCAGAGGAAAAACACTAGGATTAGGGAGGTCTGGGAAAGCTTCTCGCAGAAAGTAAAATACAATAATTTATATGTATACCTATTAAAGTTCTTATTTGTTTCAGCATATATACCAATCTATTGACTATTTGGAAACTTGGTCCTAACAGTCAGTTTATAAATGATATCTCTCACAGCTCTGAGTCTTTTATATATTATTGGTTAAGTATATTTCCTAATTATTTATCCAAATTGTTGATAACAATGTTGAGCAGGATACAGATGAGATTCAGGGGTCTATGCCATGAATCTAGAAACTTCTCTCCATTACTCAACATTTTAGGACAGTGTGGTTATTTTATCATCTATAAATTTCTGTAACTACTGCCACACAGACCAGTTTCTTCCATAGTGACTGTTTCATACCTATTTCACAAGACAAAAAAATGGATATAATTTTTTTAAAGCCTACACTAACACTCAAAAAAGTGGGGGAGTGAAGTGCCAGAAGTAACACTAGAGTTTAATCCATAGGACAAGAAAAGAAGAAGCTTGACAAAGTGCCTTTATGAGTTAACACTGGAGAATATCAATGCTTTGAGTACTCAATCAGCACCTCTACTGGCTCCATGCTCTATGTATGTAACCCATCAGCTTATAGTAGAGTCGTACAAGTGCATTTTTCTATTGTAGTTCAGATTTTGCCTCGTGCCATTGTTACAAGTAGTGGAAATTGACTCTGCTGAGTCACATAAGAAAGAAAAGGGAACTTGGAGGAGGGGGGGGGGACTTCATTCTATTACAAGAGGTCCCTGTGTTAGGGCACCTCAAGGTTTCTAGTACTCTGCCCAAAACACAAACTCCACCTTCCTTTAATCCTACATAAAGAGGTAGAAGTAAAAGTCATTGTTGTCTTAGAAAGGATTCACAGGATTAAAAATCACAAGTCAGAAAGAAGCATTTGGCAAATAGAAAAACCTTAAGGACATAATATAGGGAATAATACATAAAAATTGTCCAGAAGTGATGAATACAGAAAAAAATAAGGCATCAACCAAAAGAATCCTCTGATTTCCTATAGAAATTTTAAAAAAAACCAATAACCTGCGATTAAAATTTCAAGATAGATAGTGTTTAAATTGAGTAATTCCAAAACCAAACAGATTCTGTAAGTAGCCGGTTAAAAGACTTTCAAAGACAAAAGGAAATACAAATTACATAAGACTATGGTGTACCAATTGAGACTAAGGGAAGGGAATAGAATAATCAATTCTGAAAAGTGAAGACATTCAAGATGTAACCCCAAATGACATACTCCTGAAAACCTGAGCCTAATTTCCAAGGAAACAATGATGAATGTTCACCAAAAGAGAGATATTTGAGATATTTGTTCCTATTCCATCCCCTCAAAAAAGCATATTAGAAAAGAATATTTGAATTATAAACTCACTAAACAACAGAAACACAGAAAGTGGATAAATATATCTCCGGAGAAATATATAACAAAATGAATTACCCTGTCTCTACAGAATATGTTAAAATAATGTCATTAATTATTGAATTACAATTACATACAAAGGACATTGTGCTAGGTCATATCTAGGGTGCAAGAGTGAATAAGGCATTGCTCTTGTTCTCATGGAATTCATAGTCCAATAGGGAAAATAATAATTAATAATAATAATGAAAGGTAGGTATATGACAGTGCAAATAGAGAGGCATTAGCAAAGTGCTACAGAAATCCAGAAGAGATTTAGATTTCTTTGGAAAAGGCATGTGGAGTGTCAGAGAAAATTTAACAGGAAAGGGAGCATTTGGGATATTCATTGAAGTATGGAGAGAAATTAGGCCATCTGAGCTTGGGAGGTGGAGATGATTTCCTATTGGGAGGTAAAATTATGAAGAAGGAGGTAAAATTATGAAGAAAGACATAAAGGCAGGAAGGAGGTAAAATTATGAAGAAAGACATGAAGACATAAAGTTGAAACAGAATTTTGAGTGTGTTCAGAAAATAGCAAGCAAATCAGTTGGACTGAAGCAATGGGCCCATATAAGAGACTAGTGAGAAGTGGATTGAGTGTCAATTGGGAATGCCAATAAAACATAAAAGTTATGCATTCCTCTAGAATCTGGACTATGAGGTGAATTTTAAATGATAGGACAAAAGAGTAACTTTAACATTTCTTTTTCCTTGTAAATGCATTCTGTTTAGTAATTTCAGTAACTAGAATATGTTTTTAGAATGCCTCCCAAATGAGTATTTAAAAATTTTGAACAGATTCCTTGCACACATATTTTATGTTATCTATGTTTGATTCATTTTAATTGAGTAGATCAATTCATCACTCTTGCAATGACATTAAATAAACAAACCAAAAAAAAAAACCACACACCTTGGGTAGTGTAGTGTTAGTGACTGAAAAATAAATGATTCTTATCTGTAGTGTTTCTCTAAATTCTTCCTTTAAATTTGGTTGTTGAATCTGGTAGAGCATCCTCCCTTTAATAAAGAATGCAAGGTTTTAGCAGGGAAAAGAAAGTAATTTTCATTAAGCATTCTCATTAGTAACATAAGTAACTGCCCTTTGGGAGTTAATCAATTATAAGAAAAGAGAGTTATCAAGGGTATCAACAGGTTATGATACCCTTAGTCCCAGTAAAACTATTCTAGTTACATCCATGATGTGGAGGGTTAATGTTTGCATAAGGAAATAGATCCTCCCTTGCCAAGCTCCTTGGATTAGTAGCAAAAATCCAGTTCATCTAACTAATGTGAGTGCTTGCTCACCCAATGGTGTGAAACAGATAAGGGTGCTACAGACTCAGGATGTTGCTGTAGGCACAGAGATAAGCATGGCCAGTCACTACAGGATGGGCACAATTGATGCATAAACACAGAATCACACAAACACAGAATCATAGAATTGGAAGGGAGATTGAAAGCCATCTAGTCCCTCTGATACCTAAAGAAAAAAAAATCCCATCCATGACATATCGTCCAAGCAATCATTCAGTCTTTGGCAGTGAAAAAGAACCCACTACATCAGGAGATGATCTGTTTCACTTTTGGATAGCTTTAATTATTAGGAAATATTCTAATTGTTAGGAAGTATTTAGCAAACCTAAATCGGCCTTTTTGCAAAATCTACCCATCTGCCTCTAGTTCTACTCTCTAAAGCCAAGCAGGTTAAATCCCTCCTACATATGACAACAATTTAAGTACTTAAAGGTATCTCTTTTGTACCCCTTAAGTCTTCTCTTGGCTAGTCTTCTCTCCATCGTGCTAACCCCATCTAGACATCTTAGTAAGACATGATATTGTTTCCAGGGAAACTGGGGGAATGAGAGTGGATATCTCAGCATGGTCTTTCACTATTAATTGAAAAACAAGTCAGACATGTGGCATATTGACACTAAGATAAAGCTGCTGCCTCCTGGGAAGCAATGACAACATGAGACACAAGCTCATATGAAGTTATTTGAAAGACGATGGCTCTCATTGTAAATGTAATGGAAGTAGTTATTAACCATAATTTAAAGACATTTTCCAACTTGCAGTTATGAACTGAAAACCTAGGTAATGTGCAGTCTCAACAGGTAATTTATATAGGGTGCATGCAATTTCTTTTACTTGTTTGTTTCTCTCTTCAACATTGGATTCCAGATTTGGTAAGGATTGTTGAGAACTAGTACCGAACCACTAATTTTGTAGATGGGGAAACTAAAGGCCTTTTAGAAGTCCATAGGCTTATAGGTCCAGAGCTGTAAGGCATTACATAAACCATCTAATCCAATCCTATAATTTACTGACAAGGCACATGGGTAGTAAGTGATAGAAGTAAGATTTGAACTCGGATCCTCTGATGCTAAGTCTATGACTGTTTATGCTACATCATGCTAATTCCCTTTCATACAATGTTACATTTCTAACCATCATGAAACACTCACAATGAAGGTATGAGCATCACATGGAGACTGTTATTATTATTTTGTGAAGAAAGAACTGCTTTTTGATTTTTACATCTTTTGACATCAGGAATGTATGGAATTGAAAAGAATTGTGGCTTAATTATTAAGGTCTAGATTGAATGCAATGAGGTATTATAGGGGGAGGGTGCCACTGATGTGGCTTAAATCATGATGGATGACATTAATATTTTTCTTTTTTTTTTTTTTTTTTGCAAATGGAGAGTCACTGTTGGGAAAATCTGAGAGAGAAGGAAAACCCTTTGGGGTTTTCCATTCATTGAATTATGACTAAATGATTAAGTGTCATGAAGATTTTACATTACAATGAAGGTATAGGTCCAGTTCCTGTCCCTATACTCATCTTTTGTCATAGTAAAGCTTAGGGTTGTGCCTTTGGTTACTAAAGTCTTTATCACCAGTTCCCCTGTTATCAAATACTAAACATCTCCACCTGGATGGCCCCTGAGCTTCTCAAATTGAATATGCAAAATGGAATTCATTTTCTTCCTCCCTAAATTCCCTCTTCCCAACTTCAAAACTAATGTATCACTGTTGAGGTCACAATCATTCATCTAGTCATCTAGTTCTGTAGTCTACAATCCCTGATTCTTTCCTCTTCTTTCCTCCTTGTTGGACATTTTCAAATCTTCTCCAGTCTTTTGCCTCTTCCTCATCACTTGAAAGCAACACTTTCTTTATATTCAACCAAGAATTATCCAAATTCATTCCTTCATCCTTTCTCATCTCCTATTTGGCCACCCTCATTCAAATCTTTCCCCTGTCTAATCCTTCCTCCACCCAGATATCAAAATAACCTTCCTAAGGTACATGCATGACCATGCTACTTTCTGATTTTTAGAATCTTCATCAACTCCCTCTAGCTTTTAGGAAAATGAATAAACTATTCAACCTAACACTTAAATTTCATTTTGTCCATCTCCAACCTACCTTTCCATTCTTATTTCATATTATCCCCTTACATGTTCTTTTTATCTAGCCAAATGACCTACTAGGTATCTTCCAAACCAACATTCCAATTTTAAACTTCTGGCCTTCATAGAGGCTGTCTCCCACTCTTTTTTTTT
>JAQQSZ010013322.1:0-11784 GCA_028646595.1 Phalanger gymnotis | reverse complement strand
GGCTGGGAAATTTGCCCCAGTCAGAGTGCTCGCAATTTCTAACTCTCTCAAATCTGCTCAGATTCACTTTTTTTATAGGAATCCAACAGAACTTGTGAGAGAGCTCCGGCAAGACACTGTTTTCATACGGCCATCTTGGCTCCGCCCCCCAAGGTACTCCATTTTCTTATTACATGCAGTTTCACTGGCAGTTTCCAATAACTGGAGTCCTTTTGTTCCTCATTTTCACCTTATTGCTTCCTTGCCTTCTGTGAAGACTTGACTAAATTCTTACTTCCTAAGAGAAATGTTTTCAATCCTCATTAATGTTAATATTTAACTCCAGAAATTATTTCAAATTTATGTTGTATATATCTTACTTGTTCATAGTTGTTTGCATATTTTCTCCCCTTATTACTTTGTGATCACCTTGAATGAAGGAACAGTTTTTGACTTTCTATACCAAGTACTTGGTAAAGTGCTAACATAGTAAGTTTTAATAAATCTTTGTTTTCTTGACTCTTTGAATTCCTTGGGATATATGCAAGTAATGAAATTCCTAGGTCAAATGATATGAACTGTTTCCTGACGTTTCTCAAAAAAATTATAAAGCATTTCCCATAATTGTTTGATAAGTTCATATTCCACCAAAATTTTGCCTGTTGGCCTGTCTTCTCCTAACTTCCTCAACTTGTGTCATAAGGGATAAAGTAATTATAATAATGCTAACAATAATTATAAAGTAGCAATGATGGTAGTAGTAGTAGCAACAGCAGCAACAATAAAGTAGTTAGCATTTATAGAGTGCTGAAGGTTTTGTAATGCTCTTTTAAAATATTATCTTATTTTATCCTTATAGCAACCATGGGGGATAAGTACTACTATTATCCACATTTTACAGGTAAGGAAATTGATGCAGACAAATGTTAAATGACTTGCCCAGGATTACGTAGTTGTAAATGTGTGAGATCAAAGCTCAGGTATTCCAGACTAAGTCCTGGGCTGTTTCGCTGTGCACCCTATCTGCCCCTCTTAGAAATGTGTGTTTCTTCTTGCTAACATTCTTACTATTACACTGCCTGTTGAAATCTCTTCTTCCCCATCTCCAAAATATCCCATACTCCATGTCATCTCTTTTGGTTGGGGAAAAGAAACAATAGTGAAATTTTCATTAAAAAGGTGACATTTGAAATAGTCCTAAAGAAATAGTATTATTATATCAAGCAAAGATTTCTGGGGGAATTATTCTAGGAAAAAGGTAGTAAAAAACAATAAGACATGCTATTTGGGGAGAAGCATAGGGTGTGTGTCAATGTATATATGCATATATGTGTGTGTATATCAACATAAGATCAGGATGGAGAAGTTGGTCAGAACTATTTGGCAAAGAGACATGAGTGACAGGGAACTTTAGCAAAAAATGTTAACTTTTCTGATTTTCTGACCAACATCCTGGTTTTGCAGTTCCTACCATGGTAGGTAGAGAGGGAAGTTTTTTTTTTTTTTTTTTAACGTCGACATGTGTCCTTACACTTAGCTTTAAGGTTTTTCTGGTAGCACATAGCAAAATTGCCCCAGCCACTATCTCCAATGTCCCATCACCTTGACAATCCTTGTTTACTTTATATCATGAATGGCTCTGCAATGATCCTGTCTTCTATAATGCTATAACTTTCCTTCTAAGCACAATTGAATCTGTCTAGATTAAAGTGTATTTTGGCCTATAAGAAGGATCAGAGAAATTTCAAGTGGGAAGAGAATCATAGAGGTCATCTCTTCCAACCCTCTTCTTTTTAAAACAAGAAAATCAAGACAAAGAGAGGTGAAGAAACTTGTCCTAGGATAATCAGGTTGCAAGAATGTTGGTTCTGGGAGCTAAACTCAGGTTTCTGAAGCCAAATTCAATGCTTGCAACACTATGCGGTGCTGTTTCATACAACACTGAACATGCTATGGTGCTGTCTAGGTATTAGAGTGATATAGAGGTCTTTTATTATATTGATATTATAGGTTTACAGATGAAACTAAAATGTAACTAGAAAATCATTCCAAAAATGCTAACATTTTATGAATGAGAAAACAGGTTCAGACAGGTGAAGAAGGTTGGGTGAGTGATAACAGTGACTTAGTGGTAGAGGAGTATATGTTTTATGTGTACTTATGCAGTTACATTTGTTTTCCCCCAATAGAATGTTAATTCCTTGATGTCAGAGAGGATTTTATTTTTGTCTACATTTTCCAGCATCTTCCAAACACCTTTCCATCATTTAGGGAATAATGTCTGATATTCTCCCTCTTTCAGGAAGATGAGAAATATCATTCCATCAGTACCAGATTATCCCTTCCAGAAAAGAGGAGAAAAGTTATTCCATCAAGTCTCAACCCTGGTCTCCTGACTTGGGAGAATGGGCAATAAAATTATTCTTTTAGCCCTCAAGTTTTGCCTCTTTTGCTGAACTAAGACTCTAAAAGAACTCTACTTCAAGGCCAAACCACTACAGACAACGAAAATCTACCTAAATTCAGTAATCAAAGATTAACAAACTCCCTCTTGACAAACCTTCCCCATCCCAATGTTTCTGAATACTAGACTGTAATCATTTGAACCTTCCTTTCCACTCCATACTACACTATCCCTTATTTCCATTTCCCTGAACCCAACTATCCCTTCCCTGCCCCATGCACCTTTCTAAAGCAACCCACCTATTCCACTATGTTCTCCGAAAAGCCTGCTCCATGGTCTATAGGCTTGTTTTCATCTTAGATCTTTTTTTCTTTTCCACTCTTTCCATCTTCCTTCTCTGAGACTTGGACACAGCCTCACTTAACTCCCTTTCTAGTACTAGCTTCACTTTCACTCATTCCCCTCACTCACTGGTTAAGGTGGAGGACTTGCAATACACCTTGCTCTCCATTACCACTTCCAGTTTCTCTCTCCACCACCATCACTCATTAACTTCTCCTCTTTTGAGATTCATTTAGACCATATCCACTACTGAGAGAAAATTCTGGTAGCTCATGTCTGCTGACCACCAGGACATTCCACTTCTTTCCTCAGAGAGAAAGACTTGGCTTACCCTCTTTCTCACCTCAACTCTTGTCCTCGTGCTAGGTGACTTTGATGTGTGCATGTATTTGTATATGTGTGTATTTATAGATAGCTATATCTACATATTTTCACATACATATGTGAATACTCTCTCAAGTATTCTACCATCATAAATTATTAATAGCTCACCTCAGTCACATACAAAGATGATCATATACTTAATTTTAGTATACCATTTCCACATTTATAAATTCTGAAATTCCTGCATCTTATCTCTATCTTTTGTCATTTCACCTCTCCCTTTCTCATGCAACCCTATATCCTGTTTTTTTGTCCACGCTGTGACATCTAAACCATTGACCTCTAAACTGTTTCAGAATTTGTTATCCTGGTACTGGCTTTTTGTTCTCTTTTTCATCTTGACCCCTTGGTTATTCAAATAAACTCTACATTGTCCTCTTCTATCGAGTCCTATGCCCTTTCAACAATCTTGTCCTACCAAGCCTCAGCCTTGGATCACTCTCAATATCCTTTGCTTTTTGCTCCTTCTCATGTATTGCTGAAAAAAGCTGGACAAAAATCATAGAACCACGCCAACTCAATCCACCACAAATTTTTGTTACATGATTTCAACAGGGCTCTCATTGCTTCAAGGCAGCACCTTTCACACCTCTCTAACTCACTATACCTATTTACCACAAAGTGCCTTCGAAATCTTTCAATGCCTTCTCAAAACTTCAATGGTCCCCTGCAACCACTGTCTCACAGGTGGGAACTTGCTTCATATTTTACTAAAAAAAATAGATACTATTCATTAATAACTCTTCTCACCACCTACTCATCTCACATCACCTAGATGCTTTCAGTCAATATCTCCTCCTTTGCCTTGGTGCTATATAAAGAGGTAGCCCTTCTTGCAGAGGCAAATGACTATATATACAGAAGTGGTCCCATTCCATCCTACCTTCTCTAGCATGTTCTCCCCTCTATCATTCCCACTCCATCATTTATCTTCAGTCTCTCCCTGTCTACTGGCTTTTCCCTGCTACCTACAAACGTATTCACGTGTCTCAGATGATCAAACACCCCTCATTTGATTCATCCATCCCCGCTTTCATCCCATATTTCTCCTTTTTGTAGATAAACTCCTTGAAAAGGCCATCTTCTGATTTCATTATGCAAACAAAACTGCTCTCTCCCTGATTACTAATGATCATTTAATCTAATGTACATTTCTCAGTGTTCATCTTTCTTGTCTTTGCTGCAGCCTTTGACTTTGTTAATCATCCTCTTTTCTTTCACACTCTTTTCTCTAGGTTTTTTTTTAATACTGCTCTTTCTTAGTTCTCCTCCTACCTTTTGGATTTCTCCTCATTGTCCTTTGCTGGATCTTCTTCCTTGCCATGTCCATTAAACATGAGAGTCTCTCAGGTCCCTGTCCTGTGTCCCCTTCTCTTCTCCCTCTATACTAGTGAATGGTGGTCTCATCAGCTTCCATGGATTCCATTATCATTTCATTGCTGATGATTCCAAGATTTATTTATTCAGCTATATTCTCTTGGCTGACCTCCAGTTTTCCATCTCCAAGAATCTACTGGACATCCTAAACCCATAGGCATATTAAAATGAACATATCTAAAGTTGAACTCTTTATGTTTCCTCTATACCCTTTCTTTCCTTCTAATTGCCCTATTACTATTGAGAACACCATCACTCATTCTATCAGTCACTTAGGCTCATAGCCTAAGGGTCATATTTAACTGCTCACTTTCTTGCTCCCCAAATGTTCAATCTTTAGCCAAATGCTGTGAATTTTACCTTCACAAAATCTCTTGCATATACCTCCTTATTTCCTCTGACAATACCACCACCCGGTTGCAGACCCTTACCATCTTATGCCCAGATTATTCCAATAGCCCACTGGTTTTTCTCCCTGCCACAATTCTCTCTCTACTCTTGCTCATCCTTCACTCAGCTGTCAAAGTAATCTTCAAAAAGCACAAATATAACCCTGTCACTCCCCTACCTCTAATCAGTTGATTCTAGTTACTCACTATCACCTCTGGAATCAAATAAAATCCTTTGTCATTCAAAGTTCTTTTCACCCTAGGACCTTGACCATCACCATTTATGATTTCTCACACCTTATTCAGCCCTGAGATCCAGTGACAAGTGTCTCCTTGCTGTTCTTGGAACAAGACAATACATCTCCAGTCTCTAGTTATTTTCACTGACTGTCTCCCATGTCTAGAAATCTCTCTCTTCTCATCACTGCCTACTGAATTCCCTTAAGTTCCTGCTGAAATTGTGTATTATCCAGGAAGCCTTTCCAATAATCCTTACTTCTAGTGTCTTCCCTCTGTTGTTTATATCTAATCTCTCCTGCATACAGCGATTTTTTTGGATAAAGTTGTTTAGATATGGTCTCTCCATTAAACTGTGAGCTACTTGAGAAAAGGGATTTTTTTTTGCCCCTCTTTGTATTCCCAGTGCTTAGCACAGTGCCTAGCACATAGATGCTTAATAAAGATTTATTGATCAACTGATTGACAACACCTATCCCTAGTCCATAGAACAGTTCCTGGAATAATAGTAAGTGTTTAACAAATGCCTATTGTTTGATTGATTTGAAACTAACTTTCACGATCCCCATTTTGATGCTGTAAGCCCTCTTTTGTTCCACAAGTACCATTCTCTTAGGACGTTTTTAGAGCAAACACAATTTAAATTGTAGCAAAACTATTATGTACCTGAAACACACAAACATATCTGTGGGAATATATTCTTAAATATACATCAAATTATAAACACACACAAATATAAGCATAGTTTCATGGGTCTTTGTCAAAGTCAGAGCCATAATTTTATGCAACTTGGGACAGATTCACATGAGGGTGGGAAAGATCTATGGTAGTATAGAAAACAGTCTCTCTATAGTCAATATACAATCCTGTTTGGGGGCAGAAATTGGTGTGCAGAGATCCTGAATCCCAGTGTGATGGAACAGGTAGTTACCAACACCAGGACCCCCTTGTGCCTTATTATAGCAAAGGGAACAGGTGGACTCCAGCTCCAAGAACCGCTTTGTGCTTCAGCATAGCCCCAGGCAAACAGGTACCCTGTAGCAACCAGAACTACATGTATATCATTGTATCCAAGGAGAAATGCAGAAGCATCCCATCAGGTTTCAGCACCTGCCAGACATCATCACTAGGACTCCAGATCAGCACCAGGCAATTTGCCAGATACCTAAAGCCTCCAGCAGTGCCACCCACAATGAACCCTGTCTGCATAACACCAGACATGATGGTCCTCCAGGGGCTTTGACTACTTCTGCCTTTCTGCATTGGATTGTGAGGTTTTTATGCCATAGTACATGGTCAATTTTTGAATATGTGCCATGCACCTCTGAGAAGAAAGTATATTCCTTTTTATCCCCATTCAGTTTTCTCCAGAGATCTATCATATCTGCCTTTTCTAAAATTCTGTTTACCTCCTTAACTTCTTTCTTATTTATTTTGAGGTTAGATTTATCAAGTTCAGAAAGGGGGAGGTTGAGGTCTCCCAATATTATAGTTTTGCTGTCTATTTCTTCCTGTAACTCCCTTAACATCTCCTCTAAGAATCTGTATGCCATACCACTTCATGCATATATGTTAAACAATGATATTGCTTCATTGTTTATGGTGCCTTTTAGCAGGATGTAGTGTCCTTCCTTATCTCTTTTAATTAAATCTATCTTTACTTTTGCTTTGTCTGAGATTAGGATTGCTACACCTGCTTTTTTTACTTTAGCTGAGACACAATATATTTTACTCCAGTCTTTTACCTTTACCCTGTGTATATCCCCCTGTTTCAAATGTGTTTCCAGTAAACAGCATATTGTAGGATTATGGTTTTAATCCATTCTTCTCTCTGCTTCCGTTTTATGGGAGAGTTCATCCCATTGACATTCACACTTATGATTTCTATCTGTGTCTTTTTCTCCATCCTATTTCCCTCTGTTTATGCTTTTATTTCTCCCTTTCCCCTTCCCCTCCTCAACGAAGTTTTTCTTTTGACCACCGCCTTCCTCAGTTTACCCTCTGCCTTCATTCCCCTCCCTCATCTTACCATTTCTCACTTACTACTTCTCCCCTTCCTTCTGACCAACCCCTCCCTTTTCCCCCCCTTTCCCCTCGTACTTCCTGTAGGACAAGTTAGATTTCTATACTTATCAGGGTATGTTATTCCCTTCTTGAACCAGATCAGATGACAGTAAAGCTCAAATACTGCTCTTCTCCCTCCCTTCTTTCCCTCTACTATATGTTTTTGTGCCTCTTCATTTGGTGTAATTTACCCTTTTCTACTGCCTCCTTACCTCTTCTCTCGTAGCCCTCCCTTTACATCTCTTACTTATGTTTTTTTATCCTTGTATCAGTTATTTTATACAGGCATTCACAATCTATGTGTATCCCTTTCAATTGTCATAATAGCTGAACTATTCTCAAGACTGACATATATATGTATATATATATACACATATGTATGTTATATATATATGTATATATATATATAACATACATAAGGTGATATAATCCGATATAAAGATGCAAATAATTTGCCCTTATTGATTAATAAGGTTTGTGGGGGGTTTTCCCCCTGTTCACCTTTTTATGTCTCTCGAGTTCTGGATTTGGAGATCAAATTTTCCATTGATTTCTGGCCTTTTCATCAGGAAGGTCTGGAATTCCCTTATTTTGTTGACTGTCCATCTCCTTGCCTGAAAAATTATGTTTAGTTTTGCTGGGTAGTTGATTCTTGGTTGTAGTCCCAGCTCCTTTGCCCTTCGGAATATCATGTTCTAATTTCTCCTGTCTTTTATTATGGAAGCTGAGAGATCCTGCGTGATCCTGACTGTAGTTCCATGACACTTGAATTGTTTATTTTTGGCAGCTTGCAGTATTTTCTCCTTGACTTTGTAGTTCTGAAATTTGGCTATAATATTTCTTGGTGTTTTCAGTTTGGGATCTCTTTCAGGGGATTATTGGTGATTTTTTTCAATGACTATTTTGCCCCCTGGGTCTAGGACTTCTGGGCAGTTTTCTTTTATAATTTCTTCGAAGATACTATCAAGGCTCTTTTTTTCATCATGGATTTCTGGTAGACAAATAATTCTTAAATTGTCTCTCCTGGATCTATTTTCCAGGTCAGTTGTTTTCCCAATCAGATATTTCACTTTTTTTTTTCTATTTTTTCATTCTTTACATTTTGTTTTACTACTTCTTGGTGCCTCATAGATTCATTAGCTTCCACTTGCTCAACTCTAATTTTTAATGAGTTAGTGTTTTCATTTTGCTTTTGAGTCTCCTTTCCAATTGGTTGATTTTACCTCTCAGGGTGTCATTTTCTCTCTTTAGATTCTGAATCTCCATAGCCATTTTGCCAATCTTAATCTTTAGGGACTTGATTTAATCAGTGGATTTTTTTTCATATTTTCTTTTAGCTCCCTAATTTGGTTTTTAAAATCCTCCTTTAGATCTTCCAGCAATGCTTTTGGGGCTGAAGACCAGTTCACATTACCTTTTGAGGTATCAGATGTATGTATAATGTCATTGCTGTCCTCTTCCAAATTGGTATTTTGATCATGCCTGTCTCCATAAAAAGAATCAATGGTCCTCATTTTTTTTGTGTGTTCTTCTTCCTGTTGGTTAGCCTTGCTGAAAAAATGGAAGAAAATGTAAAATGTCTCATGGGAAAAACAACTGACCTGGAAAATAGATCCAGGAGAAACAATACCAGAATCACTGAACTACTGGAAAGCCATAATCAAAAAGAGGACCTGGATAGTCTCTTTGAAGAGATTATCAAGGAAAACTGTTCTGATGTCCTGAAACCAGTGGGCAAAATAGAAATTGAAAGAATCCACTGATCATCTCAGGAAAAGGCATCCAAAAATAAGAACTCCAAAAAACATTGTAGCCAAATTTCAGAATTATCAGGTTAAGTTCAAAATTCTACAAGTGGTCAGAAATAAACAATTAAATTATCAAGAAATCACCATCAGGATTACACAGGAATTGGCAGCTGCAATATTGTAGGATAGGTGGTAATAGAACATGATATACCAGAAGGCTAATTAGCTAGGACTAAGTATCACTTACCCAGTGAAATTAAGCATAATATATCAGGTGAAAAACTGGTTGTTCAATGAAATAGAACGATTTTAAGCTTTCATAAGGAGAAGACCAGAACTAAATGAAAAATTTGACCTGCAATATCAAGACCCCAGAGAAGCATAAACAGGTAAAAAGGGAAAAGAAAACATAAGGAAGGGATACAATAGTGCTAAATAATTTATATTCTTACATGAGAAGATGACATGTAATTCTTAAAAATTATAACATTAACAGTACAGCTAGAAGGAATATATATATAGACACAGGGTATGGGTATAAAGTGAATTTGAGGGAATGACATAAAAATTAAGGGAAGGAAAAGAGGAGTACAATGGGTACAGAAGGAAGGGAGATGTAGAATGGGGTAAATTATTTCACATGAAGAGGCATGAAAGACCTATTACAGTTGAAGGAAAGATGGGAGGGTGAGCAATGGGCATCATTTGAATCCTACTCTCATCAGTGCTGGCTCAAAGAGGGAATCATACACACAATCAGTTGCATATATACATCTATCTTACCCTAAAAGGAATTAGGAGAGGAGGAGATCAAGTAAATGGTGGGGGTGTCGGGACTGACAGAAGGGAGGGCAGATCAGAGGAGGTGGTCAACAGAAGCAAAACACTGGTGAGGAGGAGAAGGGTGAAAGGAGAGAAAGAACAGATAGGAGGAAGAATAAGATGGGGAAACACACAGGTGGTATTCATAATTGAACTATGAATGGGATGAAATGTCCCATAAAATGAAATTATATAGCAAAACAGACTAAAGCCACAATCCTATAATATATTGATTATAAGAAACACACTTGAAGCACACACCCATAGAGCAAAGGTAATGGGCTACAGCACAACCTGTTAGGCTTGAGCTGAAGCAAAAAAAAAAAAAGCAGAGGTAGCAATCCTGACCTCAGACAAAGTAAAGGCAAAGAGAGACCTAATAAAAAGAACTAAGGAAGGAAAGTACAGCTTGCTAAGAGATGCCATAGACAATGAAGAAATATCAGTACTAAACATATATGCATGTAAGGGCAAGTAAAGTGGCAGCTTTTACTGTTTCTTCTTTTGGAGTGCTTTTCAGCACTAAGGCAATCAAGTGCCTTTGATTGAGTCTTGCCTTCGTTGGAAGGCCCACATCCGCTAATTAGGGGTCATGAGAGATGTGAAGCCTTTGAGAGGTGTGAAGCCCTCAGGATCTGAAAAAGAGTATTATATATACTCTGCGGGTAGCCCTTAAGCCAGAACTCTCAGGATTGTAGGAGGAGAGCCTTTGCTTTGAGGGTTCACTCAGAAAAGTGTTGGTGTAGAGACTCTGGGTAGCTGTTAAAGAGGTTCCCTACCCCAACCTAGGCTTTGAAAACTCTGATGTTGGTGCTTCTCTCTCAGGTAACTTTGTATGTATAGCTTTGGTCAGAGAGCTGGAAGCCTGTTTGTTGATTTGTGATATTTTCTCTGTTTATATTTTCTCTGTAATTTCTGTTTGTGTTTTCTCTGAAATTCAGGGTTCTGACTTTTCCCCCTGAACTAAGTGAATGATATATGTATGTTTAATTAAAGTGAGATTGTAAACCCCTTAAAGTCACTTTCCTTAGAAAAGCAGATGAAAGAATCTGTGCTAGTAGCCCTCCTGTGTGTTGGTGTTATTGGCCTTGCACAGCTACAGTAGCTGCTAGCAACATTGTTGTTACAATGTATCAAGTGGCATAGCATCCAAGTTCTTAAAAGGGAAGTGAGTTACAGGAAGAAATAGAGAGCAAAACTATACTAACAGGGGACCCTAACTGTCCCTTCTCGTATCTTAATAAATTCTACCAAAAATAAACAAGAAAGAAAATAAGGATGTAAATAGAATATTGGAAAAATTAGATATGACAAACATTTGGCATAATTTAGAGATAAAGGGTGACACAAACAAATTATAAAAGCAAGGAATAGTCTACCTATCTAGTTTATGGAAAAGGGAAGAATTTAAGATGAAACAAGAGATAGAGAGCATTACAAAATATAAAATAGATAATTTTGATTATATTAAATTAAAAAGCTTTTGAACAAACAAAACCAATGCAATCAAGATTAGAAGGGAAGCAGAAAGATGAGAAGCAATCTTTACAGTAAGTGTCTCTGATAAAGGCCTCATTTCTCAAACATATAGAGAACCGAGTCAAATTTACAAGAATACAAGTCATTCCAAATTGAAAAATGGTAAATGGATATAAACAGGCAATTTTCAGATGAAGAAATAAAAGTTATCTATAGGCACATAAAGAAGTGCTCTAAAACACTTTTGATTAGAGAAATGTAAAATAAAACAACTCTGAGGTACCACATCACTCCTGTCAGGTTGGCTAATATGACAGAAAAAGAAAATGTTAAATGCTGGAGAAGTTGTGGGAAAATTGGGACACTTGTGCACTTTTGGTGGAGTTGTGAACTGATCCAACCATTCTGGACAGTAATTTGGAACCATGCTGTGTTGTTAAGCAAAATTGTCTCATTAGCATGGCTTTTGTTTCTTTTGAGTGGAAGTACTTTCAGCTGTTAAGTGCTAAGCCCCAGGCCCAGGGCCCTGTCAGGTGTGAAACCTGTGTGGGTGTGGATT
>JAQQSZ010013321.1:0-11785 GCA_028646595.1 Phalanger gymnotis | reverse complement strand
TCCAGGCTGTCCTGGGTTGGGGCCCTGCTTCCCTCTGCCACTTTGTGGGTTCTGCAGCTGTAGAATTGGTTCAGAGCCATTGTTTTATAGGTTTTTGGAGGAACTTGGTGGGGAGCTCAAGCCAGTCACTGCTTCCCAGCTGCCATCTTGATCCAAGAAGTTTTGAGAGCAATTTGGAGCTATGTCCAAAGAGCTACCTTTTGATCCAGAAATACCACTTCTGTGTCTGTATCCCAAAGAGATCATAAAAAAGAAAAGGACCTATATGTACAAAATATTTAGAGCAGCTTTTTTGTGGTGGCAATGAATTAGAAGCTGAGGAGATGCCCATCAACTGCGGAATGGCTGAACAAGTCGTGGTATATGAGTGTAATGGAATAGTATCGGTCCATAAGAAATGATAAGCAGGAAGGTTTCAGAAAATGTTGGAAAGACTTATATGAGCTGATGCTGAGTGAAATTAGCAGAATCAGAAGAACATTGTGCACAGTAACCTCAATATCATGTAATGACGAACTTTGCTAGACTTAGCTCTTCTCAGCAATGCAATGATCTAAGACAATTCTAAGACTCATGATGGCAAATGCTATCCACATCCAGAGAAACAAATACTGAGTTTGAACACAGATCAGAGCATACTGTTTTCTTTTCTGTTTATCTATTTTTCCTTTCTCATATTTTTCCCTTTTGTTCTGATTCTTCTTTCATAACATGATTGATCTGGAAATATTTTTAATATGATCATACATGTATACCTTATATCAGACTGCATGTCATCTTGGGGAGGAAGTAGAGGGGGAGGGGGGAAATTTGGAGAGCAAAATTTTATGAAAGTGAATCTTGAAAAGTAAAAATAAATTAATTAATTTTAGAAAACAATTGATTGTAAAAACCCATTGCGTTTTGTGATTACAATGTCACTGGTGATAGAGAGCTTTTCAGTATGGTCCTTGAATTGCGATGAAGTACCATAGTGAGCAGTGAGGTAATGGAAGAAATGCTTGTACACAACTTTTTTTTCTAGAGTAGGGAAGCAATGGAAAAGTAGCTAGATGGGCTGGATGGATTAAGAGAAGTCTTTCTTAAGACTGTGGAGCACAGTTGTTTTTTATTTTTTGAGGGGGGAGGGGTGTAAAGGAATAGTATGAAGAGAACTAGCTCTGGATTCAAAGTATTCCAGATCAGAGTCCAGATCAAATCCCATGTCTGGGATGTCTAACAACATGCATTTATTAAACAAACACTTGGTTACAGGTGGACTGCAAAGGTCAATGAGCAACCCTGAAAAGGGCTGCCCAAGTACTCAGACAAAGGCGCTAGATGTCCTGAATGCCCCATACAACCCACCTGATTCAAACAACTCTCACCTGTGGCTCCAAGAAGCTAAAATGCACAGTGGCCACATCCCGGCACTGTCTTATCAGATGGGCTAAACCAGGTTAAGGTAAACAACGGGCCTTACACCTGCTGGTGAGTTACAAGGATGTCTATTCAAAGAATATGAAGAATACCCCTGGTGAAATGGGCATGTGAGAACCATTTGTTCCAACATCCATGAAGATAGCTGAAGCAGTCATTATGAAGCATTTAAAGGTTGGGCAGACATCAACAAGGCCAATGTCATACACTGCATCTTGGGCAATCATCATCTTGAGTTTTGTCTTAAGAGAGTGAAACCGTGCAGTTCTATGCCACTTAATCCAATTCACCAACAAAACACCACATGATGTCCTTGGTCCTTTTTAAAAACAAAAGATAAGCAGCAACACCAACTTGATTTTAGGCCCTGTGCTACTCCCTGGGGATATAAATAAAAGAACAAGTAAAATAATCCCTATTCTCAAGGAATTTTCATTCTAGTTCTAGAGATAATGAGGGTATTTAAGAAATATGAGATAAATATGAAGAATAAACATAGAGCAGCTACATTTAAGATGTAGATAGAGTGTAAACACTAGCATTTAGGGAAATAAGAAAAGGCTTTATATAGAAGATTATGTTACAGCCATATCTTGAATTTAAAAAGGTGTTCTACTCTTAATTAATTCTGGTATTCCCTTTTGCCTCTGGGATAAAACAAGAACTTCATTGTCTAGCTTTTAAAGCCTTCACTACTGGGTTCCAAACTTTCTTTTCAGCATCGTTAGACATTACTATCCCTCCCATATTCTACAGTCTGACCAAACTGGCCTTCACTGTGTTCTTCCTATACAATGGTACATTGCTCTTCTTCATGATTTTGTACTGGCCCTACTCCATGCCTGGAATGCTTTTCATCTTCACCTCAACCTCACAGAACTCCTCTTTCCTTTAAAATGAAGTTCAAACACTACCTTCTGTGTTCCTTCTGATACTCCAAATGCTAATGCTTTCATTTCTTAAGTACCTTTTATTTAATTATTTGTAGTTATCATTTCTTATTTTTATACTGTATGTACTTATAAATAAACTAGTCTCTCCAATTAGAATGTAAGCTAGTGTGGATATATGCTATTTAATCCTTTTTATTTGTATTAGCAACTATCACAGTGATTGGAATTTGTGTCCTTAATAAATCTTTATTGGGTAACTAATGGGAAATATTTTGTTAAATGAAAAATCTAGACTGTTTTTGCTAATACCACATCATTTTTTATTCCAATATTATGACTCTGAGGTTTTATTATCTCCATATTTCAGTAATTGTTTTGTTTGTAAAGATATAATTGAATATGGAATATATTTACAAAAACCTACTTTTTGCATATTTTGGTCAAGGAAACCTTTCATATGTTATACCTCATTATCAAATACTTCATAACAAAGAGATAATTGGCATGTAGTCTCTATTGGCTTTTCAAATGCCTAAAGTGGAATCAAGTCAAGGTTCCTAGACTCTGTGAGCCTTAGTTTCTTGCTAGCTCATGTCATATGAATAGCAGTGATTGAAATGACTGAAATAAAGGTATTGGACAAGACGACCATTAAGGTGCCTTCCAATGCTATATTTGTGACCCTGTGATTCTATTTTTTTTAGTTCAGTCTTTTTTAATTTTTTTAAAAAAATAGTTTTAGTTTTCAACATTGATTTGCACAAGATTTTGAGTTATGAATTTTCTCCCCATTTCTATCCTCCTCCCAGTTCCCAGATGGAATATATTCATATTGCCCTGTTCCCCAGTAGGCCCTCCATTCTGTCACCCCACTTCCTGACCCCAATCTCTTTTCCCCTTACTTTCTTGTAGGGCAAGATATATTTCTATACCCCATTGCCTACATATCTTATTTTCCAGGTACATGTAAAATTAAATTTTTTTTGAGCATCTGCTTTTAGAACTTTGAGTTCCAAATTCTCTCCCCTCTTCCCTCCCCACCCACCCTCCCTAAGAAGGTAATGAATTCAACCTAGACCACATGTATATCATTGTGCAAAACACTTCCACGATAATCATGTTGTGAAAGACTAACTATATTTCGATCCATCCTATCCTGTCCCTCTTTATTTGGTTTTCTCCCTGGACCCTGTCCCTTTTCAAAACTGTTTGCTTTTGATTACCTCCTCCCCTGTTCTGCTCTCCCTTCTATCATAACCCTTCTCTTATCACCTTCCCTCTATGTTCCTGTGGGGTAAGCTACCCAATTGAGTGTATATGTTATTCCCTCCTCAAGTTGAATCCTATGAGAGGAAATTTCTCTTATTGCCCCTCACCTGCCCCCTCTTCCCTTCCAACACAACTGTTTTTTTCTTGCCATTTTTATGTGAGATAACTTACCCCATTCTATCTCTCCCTTTCTCCCTCTCTCAATATATTCCTCTCTCATCTCTTAATTTATTTTATTTATTTAGATATCATTCCTTCATATTCAACTCACCTTGTGCACTCTCTCTCTCTCTCTCTCCATATATATATACATATATATATGTACATATGTATGTATATATGCATGTATGTATATTCCCTTCAACTACCCTACTACTGAGAAAGGTCTCATGAATTTCAAATTCCACGTAGGAATGTAAGCCAAACAGTTCAACTTTAGTAAGTCCTTTATGATTTCTCTTTCTTGTTTATCTTTTCATGCTTCTCTTAATTCTTGTATTTGAAAGTCAAAGTTTCTATTCAGCTCTGGTCTTTTCATTGAGAAAGCTTGAAAGTCTTCTATTTTATTGAAAATCCATATTTCACCTTGGAGCATTATACTCAGTTTTGCTGGGTAGATGCTTCTTGGATTTTATCCTAGCTCCTTTGACCTCAGGAGTATCATATTCCAAGCCCTTTGATCCCTTAATGTAGAAGCTGCTAGATCTTGTGTTATCCTGATTGTTTCCACAGTACTCAAATTATTTCTTTCTGGCTGCTTGAAGAATTTTCTCCTTGACCTGGGAACTCTGGAATTTGGTAACAATATTCCAAGGAGTTTTCTTTTGGGGACCCTTCTCAAGAGGCAATAAGTGGCTTCTTTCAATTTCTATTTTACCCCCTGGCTCTAGAATATCAGGGCAGTTTTCCTTGATAATTTCCCAAAAGATGATGTCTAGGCTCTTTTTTTGATCATGGCTTTCAGGTAGTCCAATAATTTTTAAATTCTCTCTCCTGGATCTATTCTCCAGGTCAATGGTTTTTCCAATGAGATATTTCACATTGTCTTCCACTTTTTTATTCCTTTGGTTCTGTTTTATAATTTCTTGATTTCTCATCAAGTCACTAGCTTCCACTTGCTCCAATCTAATTTTTAAGGTAGTATTTTCTTCAGTGAACTTTTGAACCTGTTTTACATTTAGATAATTCTGCCCTTCAAGGCGTTCTTCTCCTCATTGGATTTTTTGAGCTTTTTGTCGATTTGAGTTAGTGTATTTTTTTAATGTATTATTTTCTTCAGTATTCTTTTTTTGATTCTCCTTTAGCAAGTCATTGACTTGTTTTTCGTGGTTTTCTGGTATCAGTCTCATTTCTCTTCCCAATTTTTCTTCTACTTCTCTTTCTTGCTTTTCCAAATCCTTTTAGAGCTCTTTCATGGCCTGAAACCAATTCATATTTTTCTTGGAGGCTTTGATGCAGGCTCTTTTACTTTGCTGAGTTCATCTGGCTGTGCGTTTTGATCTTCTTTGTCAGCAAAAAAAGATTCTATTGTCTGAATCTGACGAGTTCTTTTCCCTGCCTGGTCATGTTCCCAGCCAACCACTTGACCCTTGAGCTTCTTATCAGGGTATGACTGCTTGTAGAGTAGAGAATACTTTGTCCCAAGCTTAAGGCCTGAGCTGCTGTTTTCAGAGTTAGTTGTATTCCACCATCACCACAACCTCTGCCATAGCAGCGCTCCTCCTCTGAGAACTACCAACTGGGAATATGACCCAGATCCAAGCAGGGAAAATCAAGAGAACCCTGTCTCTCTGCCAGAAAAGTGCTCCCTGCACTCCTGCTCTGATTTGCTACTTGATTCCTCCCACTGTTTGAGCTTGGGGCCTGAAGCAGCCTCAGCTTGAACTCTGGAAGCAGCTTCAGGGGCTTCCTGCTGCTGCAGCCATGAGCCACCTCCATTGAGCCCCCTCCAAAGTGCCACCTCGACTGCACCTGGGGCTGGGGTTAGACTGCACACTTCTCTCTCCCTGATCTATCAGTTTTCCCACCAACCTGCTCCTTTGTCTTTGGCGTTTGTGAGTTGAGAAGTCCAGTAACTGCTACAGCTCAGTGATTCACTGCCCCAACCCCTGCTCTGCCTGACTCTCTGTCTGGTTGGTGCTGGCTTGGCCTATGTTGGGCTGTACTCTGCTCCCAGAAAAGTGCAATAGAATCTTCCCCACCACCATCCTGGGCTGGAGGCCATCTTCCCTCTGCTACTTTGTGGGTTCTGCAGCTACAGAATTTGTTCAGAGCTATTTTTACAAGTGTTTGGAGGGATTTGGGGGAGAATCTAAGCAAGTTCCTGCTTTCCAGCCACCATCTTGGCTCTGCCACCCATGACCCTATGATTCTAAAGGACAAAAAGAATCCAGTGGAGAGGAAGAAAATGAAAATGAAAATGAATAAAATTGAATTCTGTTTACTTGAGTGGTGGAGAGAAAGGGTGGGATACTATAGGATCAAAGGCAAAGCTAGGGAAATTAGCTTATAAAAGGTAAAAGGATACCTTCTTCCTCTTTAAAAGAAGGAAAGGAAGAAAGTACTGGATATTTTGTAGAATATTTGAAGAGTGCAGGAATAGCTGAAGGAGTTGCAGTCATATGGCCTAAAGTTTCTCAATTAAATAGGTACTAACATAGCTAGTCTGGATGGAAATCTACAAGAGAAAAAAAATGCATTTGAGAGTTATTGAGGGTCATGCCAAACATAAATGTGAAGCAAGAGGTGATTGAGTAATACAACCAAGAGTGTATTTGCCTTTGTCCAGAATACATAATTTATACTTCTTGTCAGGTTAAAGCAAAGCACATAAGACATTTGTACTGATCAATTTGCACTATTAGAATAACTGTGAAAGAAATTGTGAATAAAATTTGAAGCAGGAAGAGACATTTGGTAATATTTTGACATGTCGATTTTTTGAGATCAGGGAAAGAAGTTGGGGATTAGTAATTACACCAGATAAAACATTACCAAGAAACACTAAATAGTGTATCTAATCTTGAAAACTTCAAAATTTTGAAAGCCTTTAAACTAGTTTATCCATTCATTGTTATACTTTAGGGACAAAATACATTGAGGCATGTCCCTATCTAATTTCACAGAAATTTATAAACCAATGAAAAGCAACATGTCATAGTACTAGTTTTGGACTCATAAAAACCTAGGTTGATGCCCCACCCCTAACAGCTATTACCTGTGTGAACATGGGTAGGTCATATAATCTTTCAGAATCTTAGTTTCTTTTCTTAATTAATTTTAAACTTAAATGCTATAACTTAAATACAAAAGAAGAAGAAGAAAAACATTACCATGTACTCAGAAGAACATAAGAGAGGGTTCAAAATATACAGCAATAAATTTCCATTTCAAGAAAGCCTATATAATAAATACTACTCATTGTATTTAGAGCTGTCCATTTTTTTCTTTGCTTCCTTGTAAGTTTTTTTTGTTCTCTGCTGTGCACTTTTTACTTTATTATATATATATATATATACAGGAATTCATATATAGACATATGTTATATATAAATACATATACACATCTATATACCTAAACTTACATACACTTACATATACTTGGATATCTATAATCATACTCATATATAGACATATACATTCATATGTATCTATGTAAAACCATACTATGTTTTTTTGTCATGTATCTCTGAGGGAGATACATGTTTTTTTCTCGCATCCAAGATTTTTCATATTTTTCTAAGTCTACCAACTCATCATGTCCTATACCACAACAATATTCCAACCTTATCCTGTCTAGTTATAATAAATAGTCTAAAACAGTATTGATTAATATGGCTGACATATGGTGGTTTCCCTATTTTTCTCTTTTGATTAAATCTTTGTTTGTATGAGATCATGATTACTACTCCTGCTTTTTCCCTAATAAATCATACTCTTAATCTTTATTTTATGTTTTTGTGTATCTTTTATTTCCTTTCCCTCCTAACTCCTCTAATTTACTTCTATCCTCTACCTTGCCCTCCTATTATTTAATCTACCCCCCTCCAAAGATCCATCTCTTATCATATCTCCCCATTTTCCCTTAACCTCTTGTTTTTATATTAAGCCTTCCAAATATGTGTGTATGTTGTTCTCTCTTCATCCCATTCCTGCTAATCTAGAGATGCTTCTTTACCCTTCCCTTATTCTATTTCCTCATGCTCTTATTTCTTTATAAATCAAGAAGACTTTTATTCCCCTCCAAATGTATATGTTGTTCTCTTTTTAACCTAGATCTGATGTGAGTAGAGTTCTTTATAAAAACCCTGCCTTATCTTCCCCCCAATATCACTGCTTTTATCTCTTTCTGAATTTAGAAGACTGTTATAATACATAGATGTACATATATATTTTGCATATTGTGTGTGTGTATGCATCTATATTTTGTTGCTTCTTTAACCCATTCCTGATGAGAGTTGGGTTCCAGAACTTCCAGCCCTCATCTTCCATCTAATTCCTCTTTGTCAGTTCTTCCTCTCAGACCTCATTTGTATAAGACAATTACTCTTTTTACCTTTTCTTAAAAACAAGTTTACTTTTTACAATCACATTATACTTATGTCTACCTAAATCTTTCCTTTAAAATAACCAATTACTAATAACAATCTTTGACATATTTTTTTCCTATTTCCACATATAAAAAGTAAATAGTTTGTCCTTATTGAGTCCTGTATAATTATGTTTTGATGTGTATGTTATATTTATCTTGGATCTTGTATGTCAAAGTTTCTATTAAGTTCAAGTTTTTTTTAAACAAAATCCTGAAAGTCTGGCAATTCATTGAATTTCCATTTTTTCCATGTAGGATTATGCAGAACTTTGCTGAGTATAATATTTTCTGCTGTAACCTGAGTTCTTTTACTCTTAAAAATATAGTCTTCCAAGACCTGTGTTTTTAGTGCTGTTGTTGACAAGTCTTTTGTGCCTTTAAATGTGACACCACCGTACTTGTTTCTTTTTCCCTTTTTTCTCATAATATGTTTTCCCTTGAGCTGAGGGTTTGGGAATTTGACTATGGTATTCCTATAGGTTTTCTTTCATAGGATGTCTTTCAGGTGGTGATATATTCATATAGATTTTCCTTGTAGTATCTCTTTCAGGTTGTGACTGTTGTATTTTTTCTATTTCTATTTTCCCCTCTTGTTCTGACACTTCATGATAGTTTTCTTTAATCATTTCTTGTATTATTGTAGTAAGTTGCTTTTTATTGTAGTTTTCAGGTAGTCTGATTTTTATTAAGATTTTCTCTTCTTGATGTGTTCTCCAGATCAACTGTTTTTCTTATGAGATGTTTCACATTCTTTTCTACTTTTGTTTTCATTCTTTAAATTCTTTTTTCCTTTCTTGGTGTCATATAACTTCTCTGGCTTCTCATTCAATTCTGATTTTCAAGGAGTCATGTTCTTTCTTAAGGTTCTGGATCTCTTTTTCCAATTGGTTACCTTTCTATTCATCATCTTCTTGTTTTTCTTGGATTATTTTAATTCTTTAAAATTTTCACTGTTTCATTTAATTTTAAAATCTTTTTTTAACTTCTTCTATGAATTCTTTTTGGGTAAGTGACCATTGAAAGTTACTTTTTGAAGTAGGAAAGGCTTTTTTGCTTCAATATCCTCCTCTGAATATGAACCCTAGTCTTCTCTATTCCCATAGTAAATTTCTATGTTTGGATTCTTTCTCTTTTGTCTACTCATTTTAAAGATTTGTAGCAGCATATTGTTATAATTGTCTTTAGTCCTGGGGAATAGGGGGTAGTGCCTCTGGCCTCATATCCTTCTTCAGTCCTCCCCTCCAGTCTGGAGCTGAAACCAAAAAGTCCACCCTGCTGTGAGTGTCCATAGCCAGCAGTGTTCCCACCACAGTGCTTCTGCACTCACTGGGAGTATTCTTTTTCCTTCTTGATCAGGGTTGCATCTTGGCAGTAGATTTGGGCCTGGCATCCTTCCCCTGCTTATATGCCTGACTCTCCACATATGTGGGAGGTAAATCTCTGTGGGCAAGGCTATCTCCCAATCCATCTAGCCCCAGGTCTCACTGCTTACTCTTTCAGTGAAACTAGCCTGGAAGTGTTTACACTTCACAGCAACTAAACCTAAGTCTTGAGATTTTTCTTTAGATCTTTTGTGGTTGTCCAAGGAGGAGTAATATTCTGCTGCAATTATTGTTTATTTTTACCATTCTATATTAAACCTCAGGAGTCATTTTCCTTGTTTGTGGGGGACATCTGGAGAGTTTGGAATTTTCTGACCTACTTTGCCATCTTCCCAGAATCCTCTCCCAGAACCAGTTTCTTCACCTAAAAAAATAGAGAAAATAATACATATCATGTCTAACTAATAGAGATGCTGTTAGACAAATGAAATTATGTGGAGTCATTAAAACTGTCCGATTTCCATGTAGATGTCGGTGATTATTATTTTATATAATTTTAAAAAGGCTCACTTTGTAGCAAGGGGTATGTAACCTAAGCTGGGATAAAAAGGCAAACAATTTATCATTGATTTAGTTTCTCAAGATGAAAAGAAACAAAAAATAATGAAAAAAAACCAATAGGGCAACTTCTAAATGTCCCAGAATAGATGGTGTTTTCAATTTAGAATGTCAGCTTCTTTAGGGCCAGAATCTAAAATCTGGAAAGACTGCAATGATGTATAACAACTAACATCTGCCATATGAGTGTCAATGCTCAAATGCTATCTTGATTCTAACATTCAGGCTGCCAAAAATTTCTTCTTCTTCTTCTTCTTCTTTTTCTTCTTCTTCTTCTTTTTCTTCTTCTTCTTCTTTTTCTTCTTCTTCTTCTAATTCTTCTTCCTCTGCCTCTTCTTTTACTTCATCATCATCATCATCATCATCATCATCATCATCCTCATCATCATCATTCCTTGCCTAGTATTATTATAGAGATCCCAGAAAGATTCTAAAACGATGAGCTTTAGTAGGTCACTGGAAAGAGCAAAAGAAAGAAAAGAAAGATAGGTCACCCTAGGTTTTGCTCTCTTAAACTAAACTTGAAACAGAGGAGATATATCATGGATTCTGCAGGCTATTGGAAATCAATGCTAATAAGAATTCTTTCCTAAGCAGCGGAAATTTAACCTGGATCAACCTTGCATATCTAGCTATATTTCATACCAGCTCTATCTCCTTTGTCTAGAGAGTTGTATTTTGAACCACATCCGTAGATCAGAGAGAAATTCCTACCCCCCCCCCCCAATTTCTTTCATATTTTTTGGAAGAATGCAACCCCAGAGAAGCAATCATCCATTTTGATGACACAACCTGGCTGATGAGGTTGTTGTTTTGTACGACCCGCTGTCATCATTGACAGCACTGTTCAAATGATGTTTTCTGAATCCAAGATCCTCAAATCATAAATCCTTTTTAGAAAGATTGCAAAATCTAAAATAATTGATAGAGTACTATTTATGACTAGCCTGGACCCTTCCTATCATATATAAACAAAAATATGCAATAAGCAGTTTCTACATTTGCAATTAAAACAAACATTTCAATGTTTGGGTTAAAATATCCTTTGCTGTGGGCAGAGCCAAGATGGCGGCTGGAAAGCAGGGACTAGCATGAGCTCCCCACCAAGTCCCTCCAAAAACCTATAAAAATGGCTCTGAACCAATTCTAGAACTGCAGAAGCCACAAAACAGCAGAGGGAAGCAGGGCTCCAGACCAGGACAGCCTGGATGGTCTCTAGGTAAAGTCTATTCCCGAATGGAGCTGGGAGTGGAGCAAAGCAGAGCAGAGCCCAGAGTGGGTGTTGGGGACCAAACGGAACAGGAGCCGGGTGGAGCATGCCCTAGCACCCTGAATCAGTGAGCTGTGGCAGTTGACAGACTTCTCAACTCACAAACACCAAAGACAACAGAGAAGAACTGCAGAACCCACAAAAGAGTGGAGAGAAGGAGGACACTAGCCCAGGACAGCCTGGATGGTCTCTGGATAAGGTCTATCCTGCATGGAGCTGGGAGTGGAGCGAAGCAGAGCAGAAACCAGCATGGGTGGCGCGGACCAAACAGACCAGAAGCTGGGTGGAGCGTGCCCTAGCGCACTGAATCAGTGAGTTGTGGCAGTTACCAGACTTCTCAACCCACAAACACCAAAGACAACAGAGAAGGTTAGTGGGAAAAGCTGCTGGGGACAGGGAGTTTG